>VZTL01052104.1:211-13707 GCA_013400535.1 Scopus umbretta | reverse complement strand
CCTAGAAAACAATGATTTTTCTATGCTTATAGAATTAGCTAATTGAAGCATTTCAGATTACAATAACTTTTGTTGAGCTTTGAGCTTTTGCATGTAGTCCTCCTTCTACTGGAAGGTTCTACCTGTTGACCTTAATGCTGGGGAAACACATTTTGAAAGCAGCCAATGTTCCTATTCCAAAAGCAGGTTTATGTTGCCTCTCAGGTGTTCTTGTGATTTGTTCTGGAAGAGGCAAACAGATAAAATATATAATTTTATTTCCTTTTCAGTTCTTAATGCATAGAAATGTTTACAGAATTGGCTGAGGACAGGGGAATTCCCTATAAGCCATGGATTTCCTCCATTAGACTCTCCATACCTCAAGTCCAGGTCAATGCAAGGAGAATAAAAATACTTTCCTTCTCACAGGTGTGTCATAAGTACATTGGAAAAATGAGCATGGTGTTTAGATACAGTAGTAAGGGGAGACATGAAAGTCGGGGAAAATAGGTAAGTCAAATTCTAAGAAGAATTTTAGAGGAAAAGGTAAAGGAATGATCCCAGGAATATCTTCCAGCTGCTTTGTGCTGCTCTTATGCAGCAACACAGGGGTCCACATAGCTTACCGTGCCTGGATACTCAGTGCAGCCCAGGATAGAAAGGGGTTGCCAGAGGATTCTCATAAATAGGCTTTGTCCCCAAACATGGGGGGGAAAGCTGCAAGCACACATGCAAAATACACTGTATATGAGGATGAAGAAGATTGTTTTATTTGGTCAAGGCATGCAGATGACTGAAAAGAGACAAAAAGGGAGCAAGCTATTTAATCAATTTAGTTTAGCAGCCTCATGCAGGGGTTAGGAGACAATGTTCATTATTCAGCCTCCCAAAGGAATTCAGCACAATGTAAAAGGGACAAAATGGTATATAATACCATTTTAAATAGCAGAAGGTCTACCAGCAACATTTTTTTGTCTGTTGTCTGTATTGTTATCACATAAAAAGGGAACAATGACAACATTCATATTATCTGTTAAAAGTCTGAATTGTTACTTGCCTTTGCTGCCTGTTCTGAGAAAGGCAAAATAGTTAACCGAGCCTCTGACAGTTGTGACCCACTGTTAAGCAATCGTGGTTCCCTTAACAGAGTTGGCCAACAAAACCTGAAGCCTCCTGCAAATGTTGGCCTTAACTACAATGTAGAGAAAAGGCACTTCAGTTGCAGTAAAAATATGTGAGTCAACCTCTGTGTTTTAGGGGAAGCTACCTTCCGTCACCTACTGGCCAGGGAACCAGAAGAGCCATCAGAAGAGGGAGTTCTTTTGTAGGGGAGGAGCATGCTACAGAATTTGTCATTCACATTATGAACAAGTTTTTCATCTGATGAAAAGCTGGAGGATGTTTCCAATGATATCAAATAGAGATATCGGAAATTTATACTGTCTTTGAAATTACCAAATACAGTGTTTGAGTATACATGAATATGCATACATATTTGACTGAATTTCCTTTGAATAAGTTACCTGCATCTAACTAAACTGTTAGTCTGGATAAAATGAAATATTTTAACAAATTTTAAAAAAACTAATATTCACAGAATGAAAGACTGAAAACATTTGTTCAGCTATAGGTATTGCAATGAGTTTCAAGGCAAACAGTTTTAATTAACGATTGTTAACTGATAATGTCTTGAGCCTTCCTCAAAACCACTGGTCAGTGAAAAAGCCACTTCAGCAATATTGGACAAAGGATTATCCCAGGGTGTACTAGAAATTGCATTAAGATATCAGAAGGAGTTCACCCAGGCAGCAAAGGTTTCTGCATCCTTAACTGTAATCAGTAGAAAGGAAGCAGTAGCTAAAATTATATTTGAATTTAGCCAGTCTGTTGCAGGAAAAATCCCATTAGTCATGCATTGATTTGGAATATTCAAGTACAGCCCGTGTTGGTTTGCTTGAGAAGTAATCCTGATTTAAATGTTAAGCTTCTGAGGGCTAGCTTAATTTAAAGAAGATAAAACTTGGGATTGTATAAGGTATTTACCACAAAGAACACGCTCTGTAGTTGAGATACCACTTAACAGTTTAAAGAGCCAGAGAAATTTGAAGTTCTGAATGCCTTAGAAATGCTGGAGGCCAGTAACACTTTTTGTGTTATATACTGTTTATGCATATGTAAAAATTAAGAGTCTAATGTTCCGTTAGACTAATTCAGGCCTTCAGCAACAGCAATGAAGGCAAGTCTGTCTATCAGCAATGACAGCTTCTGGTCATGGATCTAGCTTATTTTGTGGCATACCTGGAGGAGCAGTGGTGTGGTAGATGCATAACTGCTGAATGCCACACCTTGAGAGTCTCTGTTCCAGGCAGTACAGTAGTGCTCTGGGACTCAGGTGTCCTCATTTCTATTCTAGCAAACAAAGTTAGTATTTCCCTTCATACTTCTGTTCCTTTTGTTTGTCTTGCTTAACTGTGTATGTGCAATCTTGGCTAGGATGCATAGACATTTCTGTAATATAATCACAGAAGAACAGAATGGTTGAGATTGGTAGGGACCTCTGGAAGTCACGTCATCAGTCCACCTGCTCAAGTAGAGCCACCTAAAGCAGACTGTTCAGGACCATGTTCAGGTGGCTTTTGAATATCTCCAAGGATGGAGAGACCACAACCTTTCTGGGCAACCTGTGCCAGTGCTATGGCATCCCCACAGTAAAGCAGTTTTTACTGATGTTCAGACAGTACATCCTATGTTTCAGTTTGTGCCCTTTGCCTCTCATCCTGCCACTGGGCACCGCTGAAAAAAGCATGAGTCTGTCCTCTTTGTACCTTCCCTTCAGATACTTATATACATTGACAAGATCCCCCCTGAGCCTACTCTTCTTTAGGCTGAAGAGCCCCAGCTTGCTCAGCCTTGCCTTACAGGAGAGACACTTCAGTCCCTTAGTCATTTTGGTGGCCCTTTCCTGGACTCTCTCCAGTATCTCCATCTCTCTCTTGCACTGGTGAGCCCAGCACTGTAGCCAGCACTCCAGATGTGTCTCACCAGTGCTGAGCAGAGGGGAAGGATCGCCTCCCTCCACATGCTGACAACACTCCTCTTAATGCAGGCCAGGATGCCCTTGGCCTTCTTTGCAGCAAAGGCACATTGCTGGCTCATGTTCAACTTGGTGTCCACTAGGACCCCCAGGTCCTCTTCTGCAAAGCTGAAAAAAAAAAAGAACTTAAAATATTTGTAGACATTTTGAGCTGCTCATTAGCTGGTATATATTAATGGAGTGTCATTGAAGTTGATGGTCATTAGTATGTCAATACATAATAATGAAGTCTGTGATTGGCTTGAAAGCATTATGTCCTTTGACCATAAATGAAAAATTTTACTTTGAATATTACTTATACGGTTGTAAAGTTTAATATACATTTCATTTATTTAAAAAATTATGGTAATTTAGTTAAATATAAATTTAAAACCACTTCAGTGTTTTGACATTTGGTAAACCAAGTAAGTTGATTTTCCTTCTGTAAAAAGAACTTGCTTCAAAGCTTAATTCCATTATGTTTAAATAAAAACATATTCAAAATATTTAAAAAATCTATAATATAAAAAGTATCTACTTGGTTTGAGTCACAAGAAAAAGTTGGTGCCATCTGATATTTTTCTGGCATTGCTGTCATTACCAGCAGAGTGGGGAAAAAAGTATTCCCACTGCTCTATTTAGAAGGACATTATTCAGTGGACCATAAGAAGCTGGACACAAATTAAAAGAGTATTCAGGAACTTGACTGTTTTCAAAGGGCCACAAAAAGGACTAAATACTGTAACTAAAATAGAAATTTTGCTTATGTCTATCAAGAACTTTTCTGTTGTTATTGTGGTAGTAATATTACGTTTCTAAATTATACCAGAGAGCAAATGGTTGAGTTTAGTGATTCTGACCTTTGTATTCCTATTTAATTAGAAATATATACTACTTTTTCAAAGAAAAAAAGATCAAAACTGGTAGTGACTTATGATCCTTCAGAATGAAACATGCAAGGGAACATCGTGCATTAGCTAGGGAGGTGCTTTAATTTCCATACCCTGGGATTTGCTTACAGATTCTGGATGGACACAGATTAATATTTTTCTTGGAAATCACCTTTTGTGATATACAGGTTGCACTTGTAATACAGTAAAACATACTCAGTATGTACATAATGTAGAAGTTATATATAAAAGCTTACTACTGAGGTGGCATTAATGTACTCTGTCTTTTTGAAGAGAAAGAAATGGACAGAAAGAAGCTAAGCTTTTTTCTTTTTTTCTTTTTCTTTTTTTTTTTTTGCTTATATTTTTTCATAGTATATTCCAGTAGACAATGAAATTCAGAATGCCAACCAGGTATCATAGAGAAACCATGCTGGGACATTAAAATGAACAATAGCAAATATAAACACAAAGTGTCCTTCAGATTCCAATTACAACACACTCATCACTCTCCACTTTTTTCCTGTTCCCAGGGAACACAGGGAAAATACTATTCAATAATGTAAAATATGAATTAGTAGCAAGCTATCTAATTCTAGCACACACTATAAGAATACCTTTGTACAAGATAGTTTTCTTCATTCTACCTTGTCCAGCTAGGTTGTCCTAAAAAGGAATTAGTGAAAAAGATGTAGTATATTATAAATCCATAATTTCATTTGATGTGCAGGAAGTTTTTGAACAGACTCGATATTTTTTTGAAGGTAGCAAACTGAGCAGGAAAACAAAACATCTAGTATTAATCAAGGGAATATACAGACCATTCGAAGCCAGTCAAGACAGCAGGATGTGTTTATTTTAAGAATAGTGGAAATCCCAGCTACAAAGACAGTTTTGTGTCTTGAAATTTCTGTGGAGCTCTTTTAAGACTCACTTCTGAATAAAGCAAAAAATAAATATTGAAATAATCATTCAAGCTGGTGCAAGAGTGTTGTAGCACAAAATTGGAGACAGTGCCTTGAAATGGGGAATGAATATGAAATTGTCAAATGTGAATTCTATAATTACAAAAGATGTTTAAAGAACAGGAAGTCATGAAGTGCACACTGAAAAAGTGTGATAGAAACATTGCAAACACTTCTGTGGTATCAAAAATCACAAAGAGGTGGTTGAAGAATGTTGTGGTTTAACCCCGATCGGCAACCAAGCACCACACAGCCGCTCACTCACCCTCCCCCCGCCCTGGCGGGATGGGGGAGAGAACCGGAAAAAAACCTGAAACCCGTGGGTTGAGATAAAGGCAGTTTAATAGGACAGCAGAGAAAGAGAAAATAATAATAATAATGATAATCATGATAATTATAATAATGATAAAAGAATATACAAAGCAAGTGATGCACAATGCAATCGCTCACCACCTGCCGAACGATGCCCAGCCCGTTCCCGAGCAGCAATCGCTGCCCCCCGCAGCCAGCTCCCCCAGTTTCTATACTGAGCGTGACGTTAGGTGGTATGGAATAGCCCTGGGGCCAGGTTGGGTCAGCTGTCCTGGCTGTGCCCCCTCCCAGCTTCTTGTGCCCCTGGCAGAGCATGGGAAGCTGAAAAGTCCTTGACTAGACTAAACACTACTGAGCAACAACTAAACCATCAGTGTGGTATCAGCATTGTTCTCATCCTAAATCCAAACCACAGCACTATAGCAGCTACTAGAAAGAAAATAAACTAAGCTGAAACCAGGACAAAGAAGTTATTCTATTTATACTTTCAATTCAGTTCTTCCCTTACTCATCTCACTCGCCTTGTTTTTGTCCCTGTCCTCTATTCTGCTGTTATTTATTAGCTCCTTTCTTTAAATGCCCTCAATCATCATCTTCTGTTGCCTTTCTTTGCATATTACTGGTGGGTCCATGGTTTCATTTATAGATTACATGCTGAATTTTGGAGAGAGCTTTCTGTGAAATGTATCATCTCCCAGATGGAAATTATGAAAGCTGCTTTGTGTAAAAGCCTAAAGACCTTTACCTGAGATTTGCTCTCTGCTCCCCACCCTAGAGGGGCAGCTGAAGCAGCTGATGGCTTTCCATGAGGATCACGTTGGGGCTGTGATGGGGTGGGGGGGGAATCTGTCACATGGGACACTGGTGCCAGGCATCACTCAAGTTTCATACCAGCTTCTCCATTTGAAATTCTTCCTCAAATAGCCTAAGACCATTGACCTTCCCATAGTGTTATAAAGCTCTTGATTCAGTATTCACAGAGGGTAGGGAAAGCGGAGGTATTGTTGTGAATATGTCTATGTACAAGAAAAGGTTGCTTCCCTTTTTTCCTCCAAAATTCAAGGGCTGGGAAAATCTTTGGCCTGTAATACTTCTTCCTGCTGGTCATTAACTTTTAGAGAAATGCTTCTATTTATATTCTATTAGAGTATTTGTAAAAGAGCCTAGAATATGAACTATAGGATAGCTGTATTATTTCAGATAAAGCTGTGGAAGTAAATGTGTTTGATGTGTTACTCTGTATGCCAAGGCTCATTAATGGTTGCTAGTTTTGCTCAAGTCTGTGAATGAAACTGAGTTGTTGCTTCCTAAAGGAGAAAGTAACTCTTAGATATGTATTGTATGCATTAAATAGTCCAGGAAACTTCCTGACTGCCATTTTGTGGGAAAAAAGTCTGTCCTGAAGACACATTTAAGGATACATTTAAGGAAAGGAGAATGAATACTTACAGAAACATATGCCTGAAACGTTTATGGAGAAAATAAAAGATGATTAAGATGAAAATGGTATTTAGGTACAAAGTTTTCAAGATAAGCCTTAGGTCATATAAATATTAACTATATATTGATCTTCCAAGAAAGGATTTTAACACAGAGCAGACTACATAAGGGGAAGAACTCTAGTTAACTACAGAGATCTTGCTAAGGTGATACATTCCTGGTGCAGTAACTAAAACATACTTTCAGATGGAAAGTAAGAAATACGTGTTATAAAATTTAAGCCATACTATCTTACTTGTGCATTTCACTAACCTCCTGATAAATTTGTGAAACTTCAGCTTCTTGGTTGTGAGATACTAATTCCTTCATAATTTTTAACTTTCTTTTCTCATCTTTCTCAAATTGAAGTCAATATATCTGTATTGTCTGAGACAACTGGGCTTGAACCATTTCAACTCTTGCGCCTCATAAAAGCAAAGCTCAAGTGTCAGCCAGTCCCTACCCTGCATCTGAATTTTCTTGCCAAGAAAGCCAGAATGTGAACCAACATGTGAAGAGTGAAGATAATCTAGGGGTTGAGCTGCAGTACAGACCGGAGTCCCAAGGTAACATGATGTTACAGATGCAGTTCTGCCTTGCTTTTTCTCCATAAAGGGGAGGAAGAAAACTGGACTCTCACACCAGGAAAAAACATAACATGAATGGAGTTAAATCCAGTTGGCAGCCAGTGACAAGCGTTGTTCCCCAGGGCTCAGTATTGGGGCCAGTCTTGCTTAACATCTTTATCAATGATCTGGATGGGGGGATTCAGTGCGCCCTCAGCAAGTTTGCAGATGACACCAAGCTGGGCAGGAGCGTCAATCTGCTTGAGGGTAGGAAGGCTCTGCAGAGGGATCTGGACAGGCTGGATCGNGGTAGAGTCACCATTCCTGGAGGTATTCAAAAAACATGTAGATGTGGCACTTTGAGATGTGGTTTAGTAGACATGGTGTTGTTGGGTTGATGGTTGGACTAGATGATCTCAGAGGTCTTTTCTAACCATAATGATCCTATGATTCAATGATTCTATATTAAAGGAAAAAGTTAATTCTGAAAGCCTAATGTGAATAATAGATTCTAATCTTTAACTAGTTGTCACATGTAGCTGTTTCATGCATGAAAAATAATATTGAACTCAATGAATGCTCTCAGGTAGCTAAGTGTTACTTTTTTTTTTTTCTGCTTTTTGATTCCTGGTCAAGATAATACACCATGTTGCCAAAGAACACAACTAAAATATTCTAAAAACAATGTATAATAATGGGCCAAACCTCTGAATATAAAAGAAATAGTTGCTTATATATTTACAGTCTACTATGGCTCTTGAACACCTTCCTAGGTCCTGATACTATTACACTACACTTTCATGCCTATTCCAGCATAAAAAGAGTTAACTGTCCTGACCAGTAACAGTGTTCCTTCATATTTGTAATATCCTTTGGCAGTTCCAGTACTTATTAGGCAGGACTGGCTTTTATCTGTAGCTTGGATTGCTTGCTTAAAAAGCACGTTCTCTGCCTAAGCCAAAAATAATACAATCGAATAGTGATGCTTCTGCTGTCCCAGCATTCTCTAGGACATAAATTGGAGCGTGACACAAGTGTGACTGGCGTAGCTACTGATACAGTAGTTATGAAAGTACATTTTTCAGAAATGTACACTTGTCTGCAATGTGTATTGTCATACTTCTTTATATTAACATTGATTTTAAGTTACAGTCATTTCTTTTATTGCAATTTTTACAGGGAAATCATGTACTAGCTGCTAATACGCTATCTGTCTCCAAGATGCTTGGGTAGCTGAACCTAATATTAGTATTTCACCGACCTTATAAATTTTACCTTCGGGTTTATTTGTGTTTTGTAATGGATTTTTTTTTAAAATATTTAAGCTTTAAATCTTGTTTGATGTGTTAGAGGACAAATAACCTCTAATGAAACTGATGGGACTGTCCCTTTCAATTACAAAGACAAAGGAATCAATGGGACTCATTTCACATGTTAAATGAGGTTGGTATTATTTAACACTACAATGAAAGACAATAATTGATGATAAATGACGAATGAAGTCCTATTGGATTATGCATTACTTTGCTCATAGTGGTGTGAAGGATTAATTAAATTGTGTAGGAAGCTGCAATACATGAAGTTTTCTCAACCCTGCCTCAGCTATCAAACCATAGGATGAGCATGTACAACATGCTTTTATTTTTACTTCTTTGAAGGGAGAAAAATCAAATAATGCATTTTATAATTTTCTATACATGCATTTAGATGGACCATGATCAGTCTTTAATTGCTCATTTCAGCAATGCAAGGAAAAGGAAACACAAAATTAGCAGAGAAATCATAAGGTAAATCTCAGATCCTGAACGCAAAAGCTTCCATTTATGTAAGGCAAGGAGAATTCAGTTAAACTATGTATCTTAATTTTTACTGTACTCAAAGATATATGAAGGTAGTTCATATTCCTCCTCAGCCACTGCAAGTAAGTACTAGTGCACATTTCTGCACTAGTGCTGTCAGTTCTTTGGTCAGAAAAAATTGATAAAGATTCCTGCAAAAGATTACTCCTGCAAAAAAAAAAAAACCTAAAAAAAATGTGTTTAGAGCAGTGATTTCTGTAGTGCTTTCATCCACCAGATACAAATTGTGGATCCCAGCAGTAAAATGTTTTCTATGTATTTATTTATTTTATGTATGTAATTGGGTAAATACATGAGGCTTGGTATTAATTTCTTAAGGATCCATTCTTAAGGATCCACTCTTCTTCTTTCCTCCCACTGTTAGTCCCATTATGCGCTCAGTAGTTCCTCCCGGTACCCCTTGCCCTATCAGATGAGCTCAGTTTCTTCAGCCAGCTGGTTACAAAGGAGTAGAGAGACCCTGTAGCCCACCCTGGTCTCTGGGAAGTGCTCATTTATAGCTTGATCAGCCAGGACTGTTGTTCCAAGATGAGTCTGGAGTGATGCTCAAGTTAGCATTGCAGGATCTTTAGCCAGATGCTAAATTGTTTTGCTCCAGTATCCTGCTCAGTTCTTGTAGGAAGATTACCCATTTCTGCCTGTGGGCTGACTGCTCTAGTTCACTAGACATTTTCTTTGAAAGTGTAAATGTCAGCGGCTGTAGAGGAGTCAGCCTCATTACTGAGTGTCTATATCATGAGGATCTCCCTTACTCACCATGGCAGCCTCTACAGCTGTTTTGTGATGTCCTGTCTCTTTTACAGGCAGGTAACACTAGGAATAGATTAACATATCACTGATAACATCTCTCCTGCGATACCGCCATACACTCGTTTTCTGTTGAATCTGAGGCGGGCCAGGCAACCAACATAAAAGAAATGCTCTGACCAATGTAGGCCAACTTAAGATTTCATTTGGAGAAGTTACTAGATACCTTCTTATTCTATGAAATATAATCTTGTGAAATGTAGTACCAGTTGGATTACTCAAGGTTTAAAAACAAAAACCCCAAACAAAACCGCACACCTTTTCACAGGAGCAGATTTGCAAGGAGCTCTTCTGTTCTGCTGGGAGGTACTCCATTATTTATTTTCTCTTCCCACTAGGACAAAAGATAAAAAGTTAAATATGCGACCAGAAGATGTTTCCTAAGAGATAAAAGTGTACCTTTGACTGACCTCGTGAGGTATTTATAACATTGGGAAGTAAAATCTCAAGGTTTTCTGCAACCTGCTTTGTAGTCTGTAGTTCCTTTTTTCTTTTAATATTTCTTATGTAGTGATGACAGTACAGCAAACTGTCAGCCATGACTAGCTCATGCACATCCTCCTGTCAGTATGTGTGTGGAGAACTGTGGAGATCTAATGGAGCAAGGGAACAAAAATCAGAAGGCAAAGTCATCCCTGTGTGACTTTGAAAAGTCACTTAGCCTTTTTAAACAGGAGCTGTCACAAGTGGACTCAGCTGTACTCGTTCTCCTTTGTTGTGTCCGGGAAAAGATATATGTATGTTAATCAACACTTCCACCTCTTGCACTCTTGTTTCAAGTCTTGAAATTCCCATCAACTCCTAGCTCATACTAACATCAGCATTTTAAACGTTTTTTTTCTTTTCTTCTTCATTTAAAAGAAGAGTTTTCAACTCCTTTGTAGAAAGTAAGATTCCAGATTAATGTTTAAAATCTTCAAGAGAATGTATTTTAAAGTCATAATCAGGAAAATAGAAAACAAATTAGAACACAAGATCTAAACTGTATTTTAAAAATTTGTTATGTTGGAGGTCCTTGTTATTTAGTGTTATATTTTTGTGGACTAATTTTAATGAGAGTTATGTTTCTTTTGAATGACAAGCAAAAGTTTAAAACAAAAATTGCAAAATTGTTTCATAAGAAATGTAGAAAGTGCTTAGCTTCTGCATACTGTAAAATAATTTTGAAAACTGGAAAGTCCCAGAAAAGAAAAATCAAATTCTATTATCCCACTTAAAGGAGAATAAGCTTAAGAAAGGTTAATTGCACTGTTCTGACTCCAGGCCATCTATCATCATGTTGACAGAACATTTTCTTCAGCAGTGGGAACAATGATAGGGCATAGTAGTGATGATATAAATTGAATAGTCACTTTTTCATGTAGATGTATGCACCTGCAAAAATAATGCATTGGGATTCCCAAGTTGTGACAACGTAGGAAGTTGTGATTAGAAAAAATGGTGAGAAAGGATTTGAAATGTTCAAGTATATTTCATTGACATGAAATGCAGAACAAATTGTATTTAATAACCTCCTTTTAAAATTATTTCTAATTAGTGAGACATTTTGGCAGGTGCACTTTCCTTTTCATCTTTGAAATTTTACCTTAATTTTTTTGACAGACTAGTCTCATAATGATTACAAAAGAAAAGGCAAAGCACCTAGGTCATCTAATCTACAATTAACTCTGTTAATTTCCTGGAAGAATAAAAAAGATTGATGTAAAATGTTACGTGTTAGTTACCTGATTCATCAGAATTACTGTTAAACCTAGGAGTAGAACTTCAAGGCCTATTTATTCTGCTAAAGGTACATCACTGCAAGGTACAACACTTTAAAATAAAAGTCTTTTCTGATCATATATTAGCGCATACAGCAAGGTGAGAAATCAAATCCAACCCAGTGACATGCCTTTAGTCTCTGAGAATTTAGTACAAGTGAGAAAGATTTATTCTCTAATTATATAACTAAATGTGATCCCAAAAAAAGAAAACTGAATTTTCTACAGGGAAATATTCTTGACTAGAAGAAATATTCTATGATGTTCTTTAACTTCAGCTGTTCTGTTTTTGTAGAATCATTTCAATGCTGTAATGGTGGAAGCAACAAGGAGAATGTCTAACCCAGATTCTGGATGACCAACATAACTTGGAGTCCTCAATTACAAGTGTAAAATAAATAGTATAGAAGAAAACCATAATCACACTAAAACTAAGTAACGGCTCTGCTCTTTCTGAATGTCAGCTGCCTCTTCTCCTGTATCCTTGGAAATTAAAGAGATAGGGTCGTGATCAAGGGGCCACATCATGCATGTTTCATTTCTGATGTGCAATTCTACTCAGCAAAGGCAAACCAACAGACTCCTCCTGTTCATGATGAAATAGCTGCAGGTATCTAGCACACAGAGGAAGGCACAATCTGATTTAAACATATGCTTAAACCACTTAGAGCTTTCTAGTTTNNNNAACCACTTAGAGCTTTCTAGTTTAAAACCAACACACTGAATTCTACCAGTTTATTCTTTGCCACTGTGTAGATCTGCTCAGAGCACTGATGTAACATCCCCCAGATGTAAAATCCCCTATAACCAGAAGGTCCCAGAATGCTGCAGTGATTTAAGTTTACCTTGGTTGCAGTGTGACACCTCGCTTAACATGGGATTTACGGCAATCAAATGCTCAGGTACCAAAGCCATGAGTATTTGTCTAGCAAATTTTATTGCAGAAAAGTTTTGCAGTTTCAGTCAGAGATAAATCATTAGTAGAGCTATATTCGAAAGGAAACCATGGTGCAACTCTGTTTTCTGTTGAAGGCAGCATTAAAAAGCCCTGCTGCTTTTGGCAAGGTTGGTTAAATCTACACTGAGTGCCTCTGAAAATCCTATTTTAGATGCTTTAGCCACAAGTTACCAGATCTGTTCAAAGTCACCGTTACCAGCACCTAGTGCTCCCAAAGGCATTTGCAAGAGCATAATGTTAAACACTGTCCCTTCATTTTATGTGTGTGGGTTATTTATGTGTGTGATGCTGTATCTTTTTGTCTTTCTAATCTTCCTGCTTTCTGTCAGAGGAACGAAAGGACTCCAGTTTTTCACTACCATGTCCTCGTAGCTTGTTTGTAAGAACAGCATTACGGTGTAACACTGAGAGCTTTATCAGGCTTTAAGATCCCTTTTAACTTGTCATCCTGTGGATATGGGAAATTGGATCTTCTAATGGGAACAGCCAAGGCAGGCTATAAAACTTACCCTTTCCAATTATTTTCTTCATTAACCACAAACACTTTTGTCTCCACCACAGTGTTCAAACCCCCAACTCCATTTCTGTTTTTCCTAAAGTATTACTTTTCTCAACTCATTTACTTTACACTATTCATCAATCCATTCCCTATATTACCTTGGAAACCCAGTAAGATTGCAGCTCACCCAGAAGAAATGAATGGCATCTGTTGCAAGGTATTACTTGTCACTGAGGTAGAGGGGAATCAATAATTCCTTATGCCATAATTTTTTTGGCTTATGATACAGGTAGACACCTTTAGGAAACACTAGCTGTGGGTAGATATTTGGATGATAAACTAGGGAATG
>VZTL01052103.1:85747-119912 GCA_013400535.1 Scopus umbretta | reverse complement strand
TCTGAAGTGCAGCCATTCCCCAGGTTGACCCAGCCACTGGCTCAAGTTCTGGAGTTCTTGGGGAATAAGTATTTTACATCAAATTTTCTTGTCTCGCTGCTCATTGTTCCTCCTGATCTCCCTTCTGAGTAGCAAGAAATGCTGCAGAGGTTGCATTTAGATCATACAGACTCCTGACTTCGTTTCTTTCAGCATGCTGGGAATCAACCATTGCGAAATCTTGTGAAAATAACTCATCGCTCTACAGTCATTCTTATTTAACAAAAATGCACATTATTTTGTCGTACCTACCTAAGTGTCTCAGGCATGAATAGGGTGTAATTGTGACTGTAAGAAGTGACTTTCTACAAAAAGGAGAAAGAACTTTTGTGTATTGAGGAGATAAATAGTAATTAAAAAAAAAAAAAAAAAAATTACTTATACTTTACCTGGCATCTATCTGACATGCAGTAAGCAAATGATCCTGAGTTGATCTCCTTTTTGGAAGAGACACTGGAGTGAGCATCCTGCGAATGGAAGTGTTGTGGTGTTTTTTTTTTCCTAGCAGTACTGGAAATTTAATAGCTTCCTCTTCTGCCTGGTTCTGTATTTTTCTGATGGCAAAAAAGATTAGCATTAGAATGAGACACATACAGTATTTGAGAAAATCAGTCTTTGTCCTTTAAAAATGGTCTTTAATAGCTTGCATTAATGAGTTTAATTTGATCTATAAATGACAGATAACTTAATCGTAAAACATTTTTTTCAAGGGGAGAGATAAGGTAATATTTACATAAATGAGATTCAGTACAGGTTTTAGTACGAGCAATGGTTTCAGAGCTGTTTCAAGTTACGCAACGTGGCCTATATTCTTGGGAAAGCAATTTTTCTTTTTTTTTTTGAAGGGCTCTTTTCTTACCTACAACAAACTTTTTGAATAAGAGTTTTGCAAACTCTTTGTATACATTGCTCCTTTATAACCTGGCTAGCAGGTATGTTACTCCTTCACTTTGCTTCCACTACAGGAGTTTTAACGTTCTCACTGGGGCATAATTACTAACTTTCCACACCAATGTTGTCTCCTACCTATATTCTCTCTTGAATAAAGAATAGAGAATATATGGAGATGATGGGGAAGAGAACTTGCAATACATTGCAGACGATCGTAGTGGTAGTGCTGCTAATACAGGTTAAATGAGCATTCTTTGGCCTAAGAGTGCAGGGTTTTTTATCACACTTGTTGAATTTTTGGAAGCCTAGCTGTAGTCAGGCAAACCTGGTGTCCAAAATGCTGCTGTTTTCTTCCCACCAGGGTGGGAAACACTTGGCTGCGCTGATCCAAAACACCTTTGAAGTCAATGGCTTTTGGATATAGAGTAACTAACATGAACGTTGATGTAGGATGAAGGTGAGAATGATTAAAGAAGTGATAGCAAACAAGGGAGATACCCAGTGCGAGCTTCCTTCAGGGACTGCTGTCAGTTGCATTAGGTTTGATGGACTTCTACATCCAATCATGTATTTTGCAAAGCTTTCAAAGGTGAAACCTTCCAGGTTCTAGGTGTGTGTATAGTGGTGTATGTGGGGGCCATCTGGCCTCTTATGATCAAAATACTTAAATAAGCTGAATTTTAAACCAACTTTGTAAGATCAAGCCAGAATTTTTTCCTCTCAGTAATTTAGAAAATAACATGAAAAGCCAAAGTGACAGCAGTCAACAGTCATAAAGTACCCCAACCCCCGCGGTGAGGTAAAACCTTTGCTCGACCTCAGTGAGAAAATCGCTGCTGAGTTTATCATGACTACAAATTTGCCCGCCGGTAACAACGCACTTAAAAAGTTATTTAAGCCATCATCTGCTGCTTCTAGGAACTATTTCGCCTGCTCTTTTTCTGCAGCTCAATCATTTATTGTGCATCCTCAGGAGCCTGCTCAGGGCTTCTCAGCCGCGCAGCCACGAGATGCCAGCATGCTCCTATTCCTGCAGCAGTAGGGGACACCCACCCCTGCCACAGGGAAGAACAAGGGAAGCGGAGCTTTTGGGAACTGACAGACATACGGTTCCCACTGCTGAGGGACCTGGTGACTTCTCATAATGCCTGGAAGTCACTGCCATCCCTTGCCTCAGTAGCACAGCAGTAGGGAGCTTTGCTTTCCAGGGCATGAATGCCCAATGCTTTCCCTGCTGGTTCCTATCTTCAGGCAGCTCTGCCTCCTCCTGGTGCTGGCTCTAGCATCCAAACCTGAATTACTCGTACCTGTCTGAAGGGTAGGAGGTACTACCACTTGGTTTCTTTGTGCGGTTTTAATCTTGGGGATGTTTTATATTCAGAATCTTGCAGCAGCCGCAAAGATGATGGCAAGGAGGAGAATTACGTTCCTGTTTTCAAGCATATTCTTTTTTTTCTTGAGTGGTGGACTCTGAGCAAGTAGTGCTGATTCTCCTGCTGGCCCTGGGAAGGAGTGGAAATTGTAAATTGTACTGGTAGATATTACACGGTACTACAACAAAACTGGTAAAAACATCAAGAATACAAGAATTTTCCACAGTGACACCTCAGCCTCAGGGGATCCAACAAAGAGCTTTTGGTGTTAGTGGAATGTGGTATCTTCTGGGAATTAGTCTACCACAGGTTGGACGCCAAATAGGCTTATCATCAGGAATGTTGGGTATTTAAGTCCAAATTGTACTAAAAACACGTGGGAAAACTTATGTTGTAAGGTAAAATGTGGCACAAAAAGTTGGCCTGTGGGATTACAATGCCCTCCTTGATTGTATGCCACACTACCATCTTATTCAGCGGAGATCCACAATGAGGATATAATGATAACTTTAAGTAAGCTGATGATTTATCTCCTCAAAAACGCATGGTTGTTGTAAAACTGCCTATCAGATATTTTCAGAGTACTATCCTTCACAAGCCCTTATTTAACACAGTTATATTTGCATGCACACCCTCTCTTCACATTTGCCATTTGTCACTGAGATAGCAAATTACATTCATCAGAATCCATTCATTCCCTCGGTTTCGCTGAATACAGGATTATCTTGGCTGTGTCAGCTGCCCTATGACTGGTAACTGTGAAAAATGGAGGTCGCCTTCAGATATTCCAAACATGTATCTTCAAAGGACAGTAGGTATTAAGCTGGGAAAGATTAATGGGCTTTATGTCATCGTGTTTGTGTGGCATAAAAGTGAATTGTGCAGATTGATGGATATCTTGGTAAAAACAAATGCATTTTTAAACTACTCTCTTGCCCCTTTCCTGACAAGCTGTAGTGACCATCAAAAGAAATATACTGAGACGTTGCCTTAAATCCTAGGCTGATTTTACAGGTTTTTTCACCTTTAGGAAACTGAAAAACTTTCAGCTGTTGAGCATAAAAAAAAACATGTGGACTGTTAAGTACTGGTTATTTTATAGCTTGTCTGTGTTTATATGAGCACTACAGGACTGTCATGTCTTATTTGTCGTATAATCCTGCAATATATAGGCAACTGGGATGCATACAGTTTTGTTGCTGACCATTTGCAAATTCCTCAGAAAATGTTGTCGTAACTTCCTACTTTAGATCCGGATCGCTTCTTTAGGACAGCCACTCTGCTTGTCTAGCAGGTGTTTTGTTTGTACAAAAAAGTAACAGCACAGCACAAAGAGTCACCAGGTCCAAAAAGGAAAGCTCTACCTGCCCTTGAATAATACGCCATATTAAAAAGGTATTGAAAGCACAGAGTGGATTCTCTCAAGGAGAATAAGTAACCTTTAAAAAAAACAACCAACGTATTAGGGAAAAAGAGTTATCATTATTGATTCTCACAATACATGGGTACATTGAAACGATATGCCAGAGGAAAACTGGTGGTGTGCAGTGAAGCTTGTGAACTTTGCTCATGAACATTGATAGGATTTTTTTTTCTTTTTTTCTGTAGCATCTTTGCTTGAGAGAGAACAGGAGAAAAAAAATCCCAGAGTCCTGGTCTAGTTCTGCTACTCTTGTTCTCTGTGACCTTGGACACATCAAATCTCCCCCTGGAGGCAGAGATCTCCGAACTGTCACAAGACTGTAATGCTTACCTGTGTTCGAGATCTGTGGGTAAAAGTGCTTCTCCACTGGAAAAGTATTACGGTTTTTAATGTGTTTCAGTAACATGGAGATAGGCTTGTGCCACAGTGATAACTGCAGTGGTGTGTCTGCCGTGTGGTACAGGGAGTAATTTGCCCTCATCTGTTGAATATGAGCAGAGCTGTAGGAAGAGGCGCAATAGACAGGGAGAGACGTTCTGGCTGTGCTTTAAATTTATCTTGAGTTTCATTGCTAAGTGTATTGCTGCTGCATTTTGGTTTGGAGGCAGGGATTGCTGCAAAGCCTTAGGTACCGTTCCTTTGGGATGTTGTTTGTGTTAATATTTTAAACTTGTAGTAGATTTCTGGTGGGTGTTTTTGTTGTGGTTTGGTGGTTTTTTGTTTTTGTTTGTTTTGTTTTAATTTGCCTTTGGACTTTTAATTATCTCTCACTCCAAGCAAAGTATGCTCCCCGCCATGAAGTAGGATATTAAAGCACTAATAATAACTTTCTGTTTTTTAACTTCAGTAAGACCACCATAGAAAACGTTCCACTGTATTTGTGATAAGCATAAATCATTTTATAACTCATGTGTTTTGTATTATTTTTTCTTTCAGTGACTGCCTAAGTAATGTGATGGTTTAAGTAAGAGTTGCTTCATCACAGCTAGTCCTCAATGGGTATTTGCTCTTGATGTGATATCATAACGCTCCATTAATACCATTACTTGCAGGAGGTTTACAGTAATGTGGATTTTTATTTAGGTTTTTGCTTTGGATTCAAAGAATCTCAAAACTCAAATCCGTGAAAATCCAAGAGCTTTGTCCAGAAAGTGTACATCTTTCTTCCTCAATCAGCAGGACTGAAGGATGATCTAGAGATTGCCTGTTTGCTTGAAGCTGGGCTCGTTGGGGTGCCTGCAAGTTCAAGTAAACGGGGTGTGTTTTGGCTCAGGTCTGCAGTGGATTTGAAGCTGGGCCAGGTGCAAAGATCTTAAAGCTAGGTGAATTGCTTTGTGAACATCATCACACAGTTCGTTGATTGTCAAATTCACCGTATCACCAGTCTGACACCTCTGCCCCGCTTAAATCTTGTTATGAGGATGGAAGTGGCGCCGAAGCTTTGTATTTGCCATAAATACTTGACTGAAGTTCTTTTTGAGAGTAATTCTGCAATTATAGACCATGATGTCATGCCGAAGGGAGCAGACAGTCAGCTAGGCTCTATGCTTTAATGGTTTCTGTGAAATTAGCAATAATACCAGGAGGCTGAATTTTAATTTACATGAGTAGTTTTTATAGGGCCTGAAGCATTCACCTTTGGAAGGAGTCTGTGTGAAAATTTCTGGCCTTGACCACGGCTCATTTCCAAGCGGGATACAGTCCTCTCTGCTCTTTCTTTTTGGTCAGGCAGACTGCTATCTGGACAGCTGGCCAGATGTGCATGGCACTCAGGAAAGGCAGTGCCTCTGGCAAAGTGGATCGCAGCTGCTGCAAGGGGTATGGCAGATGCCTGTGCTATTTTACAAAGCTGGTTTTTCCATCTGTTAGCTGGTTGCGAGAGGATTACTGGAGGATCAGACCGGGCAGAGGGTAGGCTGAAGAGGAGACTGCGAGGATCAAAACCATCGTTTACCAGTACTTTAAGGGGGCAGAAACAGATGTCGGTCTCTTTGAAGTGTACCTCTGCATGTAGTCAATTCAATGCGTCAGCTCGGTTCCGGGCAGGGAAGAGCACTCTCAGAAAACCAGAAAAGAGAGAGATGGAAAATGAGGTCCCTGAAGATAAGCAAGAGAGAGAAATGTGGCAAACTGAGTCCTCGCCATAGAAATGGAAGAAACGTGACACAGTGTGCAGGGACCAGCTAGGACATTCGTAGCCTGCTTCTGTGGTGCATCAAAATCTTTTTCACCTTATTCTTTGCTTTTCCCAGCTGAGATTTTGATTCCACAAGAGCATACCGTGTAAACCCAACTTAGGGAGCTTTGTTCCCACCGGTCTCTGCAAGGGAAGCCAGGCAATGAAAGCCAACGGGGCTGCCTGAGCAGCCGCAGCCTGAACAGGGGGAAAATGTGGGATTGAGGCACAGTTGAAGGTTCAGGGCTTCTTCCTTGCAGGCACTGTAGTCAAGGAGTCTTAATGGGTACAGGCAGCTCTGAACTGTGACTGTTGAGGATATGTTTGAGAAAGTATCTGAAGATTTAGGGTAATGAATTTGAATATCAGAAGAACTTTAATTCTTAAGGAGGCAAACGTTATTTCTGGCGTTATGGATTATAGGCACCGATCCAAGCACACTAAGTCAATAAAAAGCCTCCGTTTGGCTTCACTGAGTTTTGAATTAAGCCCACAGAATGTTTGATAAACTGAAAATGTTACAGCAAGCTTCTGGTGTTCACCATCACCTTACGACAATAGGTCCTGGTGGGATCAGGCAGGGGCGTTTCACAAAAGGGATTTGCTACACATACAAAGAGCAGAAAGCTGCTTCATTCTCTTTGTTGTTTGTAACCATTAATTTGATTTGGGATTGGGAAACACTTTTTACAAGTTAGCATTGTTTTTCTATTGTGTATTTTCTGGTAAGTTTTAAATTATGATGCAACTTGTCGCATATAATAAAAAGCAGTCACTGCCTGCTGGGTAAATGACTTCGTACTGGGGATACGCCTGAAATGCAGTAGGGTTTATTTTCGTTGCGAGTTATTATTTTGTTAGGACACAAATGGCAATGACATGAAAACACTCATTAGATAAAATAGTCTAGAATGTCTTTTTGATCAGTTTTCTGCTTCAAATCTGTGCTTGATACAGCTTGGCACCTGGGTATACATGCAGCTATATGTATGACAACATTTGGCATGTTCTGTGGATGGTGCTTGGCAATACCTCTTTGTAGCGATGCATAAGTGCACGGTTAAGTATTACTGTCCCCTAAACAGATAGGGAAATCGAGTCAGAGGAATCGGACAACCTGCCAGAGGCCACAGCAAAAGAGCTGAGATATAACCAGAGACTTTTTTGATCCTAAAATGTATATTTGTACAGCTGTAGAGTATAAACTCCTCCTATATCAGTGGCTGTATGTGCAGATGTGCATGTAGGCATGCCATGTCCTCCCCCATGCCGCAGTAGGGGGAAAGGTCCTTTAGGGAACTTGGTATGTACTTTTAGTTTGCTGGGAAGGTAGGGCTCTCTTCCTTCTCAAAGAATCCATAAAAAAGGGTGTAAAATTGCCAGAAAGCATCAGCAGACTCTTGTTTTATTGTGGCTTTGGATGTGGCGAGGCTTGCGGCCATTTCTCCAGGTGGTGCATGTCCATCTTCTTGCTCCGTTCTGTGGGCAGAGCTGTCTCTGGTCGGCGGTGGCTGTGTGTTGGTGGGGCTCAGCTGCCGTGGAGGGGTGCAGCTCCCAGCTCTGCTGTGCGGTTTGTGGGACCCTCGGCAGCTTTTCATCATTTCTGCGGTGACGGTGCCGCCCGTGAGCACCCGCTTGTCCCAGTCTCCCGTGGAGCTCTTCTAGACCATTAGTGGTCTTTGAGTGAACTAACCCAAGGTGCATTAATGCACCAATAAACTTAAAAGTCACTAGATGCAAAGTGCTGTCAAATACATTGGGGAAAAAACCAACAAAACAAACAAAACCCCACTGAACAAAAAACAGGAGGAAATAGTTTTGCTAACTTCTTTGTATCACGATCGACACTGCTGCTATTAAGACCAGCAGTGCTTTTATACCCTGCAGAGGGGTTTTCAGTTCATGAGATTTCGCTGTATCCTCTTAAAATCCTGGTGTTAATGACTGATTCTGGGTCCATTCCACGGCAAAACAGCCCGAGCCCTGTGAGCCTTGGAGAGCCCCGGTTTACGGATCCTTACCAGGTGCAACCAACAAAACTACCAGGAAGGTATCCCCCTCAAAATTAAATGGAGTCTGGCAAGAAGGGCAGGGCCCAAGAAAAAAAAAATATGTATATATTTAAAAAAAAGAAAAATCAATGTACTTGCAGCCTTGAGCTGTGAAGCTGCCTACTAAGTGAACTGCTCATGCAATTTAACTCCCTTCTTCCTGTGTTGCGGCGCTCTTAATTTTGGGGTTCTTTGATCCACCTATTCATAGCTGTGAAGCGAGCAGAATTTAATCAGGCTCTGACAGGGGATGGTTGATTTTAATACTGGCCTCCAAAAAAGAGCTGTCAATCAAGGATGAGCTTTAATACCTTCAACTTGCAGCTCCTTTAAACTTCTGCTGCAGTTGAGTGGTGCTTGGTCGGCTGTGGAGGAGCCAGGCACCTACAAAAGGCACTGAGGGCTCCTTGGGCACGCTCGGGGGGAGTCCCTGGGGGCTACTCCCTGCCCTCTGTAAAGGGGCAGCATGAAACATCTAATCAAGTTGGCATTTCCTAGCCACATGAGAGGAGAGATTTCCTCTTTGAATAAGGAGCAGCTTTCAAAAGTGTGCATCCCAAAAGGCCTGCTGAGCTTTTGTGAGCCAGCAGGCAAGGCAGGTTTGGAGTCACTTGGATTAAACCCTTCCTTACTGTAGCTGGAATAGGAACAGTGAGGACAAGGGTTACTTTCCATACCTAATTTTGAGTTATTTTAGCTGGGGATGTTAGATAAAATAGTCAGTGACTGGCAGGATGATAGAATATGGTTTAATTTCAGATTTACTATCTGCCAACACATGCCATTCAATCAGATAAACACAGGATTTCAGCTGTCATCACAATATCTTATGCATACTTAAAAATAGAGCACTTTTTCTCACACCAAGAAGAAATTGAACAGGTTTATATATAGGATGTATACAGTCAGGAGGCTAGAAATTTTGAAATAGCCTGCCGTTTCTAGAGAGATTTCCTATCTTTAAATTAAGGAATTGTATTAGAAGTAGTAGAAATTCTCAGGATCGCAGAAGTTTTATCATTGTCAACTGCACAAAAAAGTAAAGGGAACACCTTGAGAAGCTGAACTATATAAAACAGGGGAACTGTCTGGTGTATTTACACCAGAGGGATACGAGATTATATAGAGAGCAAGATGACTCAGAACTTCTCTGCGTGGGAATGTAATCCCTCCTCTGGTTTATAGGGGTTTCGTCCTTGCTCTTTTGTCTGTCCTGGTTCACGTACTGGGCCTATCACTGTAATGCCGGAATATCTGCTTTGCTTGGGAGGTGGAGATAGAAGATGACAATCTAGCATCATCCCAGCGCTCTCCTAAACCAATTTTCACAATAACTGTAGTTTAAGCATTCACTGTCGAAAGCTTCCCTCCTGAAAACACACAACTTCACTTAGGTGGAAACTCTCATGTAGGTAAAATGTGGCACCGCTTGCCGCCGGTGCTTTACCTTATAAATTTGTGAGTACACAGATGAGTATGGCTTTTTGGCTTGAGCGCTTAACCAGTATTTGGGTTTTTTAATTATATCCCTTGTGAAGAGTAGCTGATGACACAGTCCGGCATATTGTTAAGGTCTAGCCTGGTTTGTTTACAAGGGATGCACGGAACAGCTTGTTTCTGTGAACAACATATGAGCAGACAGCAACAGGCAGTTTTCTTGCTCACAAATCTGCCAATGTGCTTCCCCGGCAAGCAGCGTCCGCCCAGGCTCTGCCCTGCCGCTTTCTTTCCTGCTCATAAGCCTCTCTTCCTTAACGCCCACATAACCTGTACCTTCAGTCTCATATTGCCTACCTACTTTGCTCTTTCAGGTTTTGTAGTCAGCTTTGATTCAGAGATATCCTTGTAGCCACTGCTAGCATTTTCCAGCATAACCGATTATGGCCTGCTCTCGTTCCCTTCTGTATTCTACCAGGCTGCTCCAAAATGAGCTCTAAAATGATGTCCTGAGCTGCTCAGCATAATGGTGTCTTTGAAGCCAAGACTTGTACTGTGCTTGGAAGCGCAGGTCTAGGAAAAGGACAGCATTTTCTACTGCAGATAAAGGAAAGGCGGCATTTTTTGGAGAGCGTTCCTCCCGCCGGTTTCCCTGCAGGGGGGAGGCTGGTGCTTTTCCTAGTATGCGCAAAGGTGCTCTTGAGGAGCTCTGCTATGACAGATCGGTTTACTGCCCGTGGAGACACGAGGACAGCATAATGCCAGCCAAGATGTTGAATTTCCTACGGCTTGGGCTTCATCCCCTTCTGGCTAAGCTCTCACGCACTTCAGACAAAAACTTGATTATTGGGTTGCGGGTCCCTCAGCTCAGCTGCGGAAGGGTCTTTTCCACTTCTGCAGCTCCCTCCTGGGGCTGGGTTTTGGCTACAGAGGCAGTTTGTGCTGGGCTATGCAAACAGAGAAAACAACGAAATAGCAGGGCTAGAGTGAAGTCCGGTGTGGGTGTTTTTCAAACTTAAAGGCTTTGGAATTCTGTTTGGTTTTTATTTTGTTTGGCTTTTGTTTGGTGTCTCTTAGAAAAGCCTTTCACATACAATGATCTCCCAAACAATTTATCTGAAAACATTGGTGGGTGGCGCATACATTATGGGCTGTGGTTTCATTGATATGCTCAGCCTCACTAAGTAGATGGCATATTAAATGTTTTATTTACCCCGTGTGCTACCTGTCATCTAATCAGCTTTTGTTTTTGCTGCATTCTGCTTGTATTATAGCAAGAGTAAGTGGTTTCATGTAAATTAAAACTGCATGAAACCTTTTAAAGCCATTTTAAAATACTAAATGGTTTTGCAAATAGGTTCGTCGGACAAGGATTGGAAAAAGAGCTCTTTGCTTACCCATTTACTCTTTTGTATGCTTATTAGAAGCCCCCCCCATGTGACTCTTTCATCAAACATTGCATCCCAGTACTCATCTAGGATGCCAAAAGTCGTTTACACTGTGCTCAAGAGTGGTTTGCATAAGCAGGAGGCAGTTAACAAAGAATACAGTTGTGAGCTGCAATTGCAAATGTTATTTTATAAATTACAACACAGATACACAATAAAGTCAAAACATGCGTCCCTATGATGTTTTCTTGCTTGCCTGGAGCACGAAATCATGTTGACTTAAAAGTTTCTTTGCTTTTATTAACTGTTATTGCCAATGTTTATGGTTGCAATCATTTCACTGTGAATAATTTTGTTTCTTACAGGTGGATCGTATCATCTTCTGTGTCTTTTTGGAGGTTGACTACAAAATTTTCAAGAAGAAAATGGGCGAGTTTTTCCCTCTAGGTAGGTATGGTAATCGAGTGCCATCTGACTTTAAAAAATGATGCAGCAAAAAGATAACAGTTGGCATCCTTTCTTCTTCCCCTGCCTATGCCAAATATTAAAATGTGAACTTTCTTTAAAGATCAGCTGCACATAGAGGCTCTGATTTTGGACAAATGCAGACATTGAAAATTTGTGAACCAGTAAAACTACTTATGAGGCTGCTTTTGCAAAATCAAGGCCTGCTTGTATATGCTCAGTACAGCTAGTTTCTTCATTCTCTGTTGTGTCCCTATCTCCTCCTGAAACCTGGTGCGTGGCACTGGCTGTCTTGACTCTGAGAAGAAAATGATTTGCACTAATGTATGTAGCTCCTCGTGTATATTGCTTTTCCATGCACTTTGTACGTGCTTTGCTCTTTCATTAACGATGCTGGTAGGGTTTCTCTGGGTCTGAAAAGATACCGCAGGGGTTAGAGCCCGACTGTGTCTGAACGAGAACTTTAAACTTGAGCTGTCCCTGTGCAAGAATGAATGGGAGAAAGATGGCTCTCGCCGGAGCACTTGGGAAATGTTAGCCATTCATCTTATGTTTCATGCGGAGGTTACTTTCTAGAATTTAAGAAAACCTGCTGGATAGTAAATTTGTTAATACCCCTCCCCCCATATGCCTGTGATTTACTTTTATCATATATCATTAGAAATCTGTGTTCCATTTTTTTTATCAACCCTAACCTTCTCCCATTTTGCTTTCTATGACATCAGTCCTACTATATGTGACAAGATCCAGATTGTTGTATTTTGTTTTATCACCTATTTCAGAAGTGGCAGTCACTTAGATACTCCCCACACTGTCTGTCTGGTGGAAAGAGCCTTTGAGTAATAGGAAGGAGAGCGTTGGTATGTTGTCTGTCTCCGTTAATTCTACAGGACTGTGTTGTCACAGTAGCCACAGCAGTTTTTTCCTTCCACTTTGGCTGGTAGTATGGAAATTGTGATGGTTCTGTCTCATCTCAGTAGAACAAAGCTTTTTGTAGACGACTTTGTAATCTCCAGTTTGCAATGATTGGCAGCTGAAACTTAAAGACCTATTGAATAATTCAGGTAGCATAGAATGGTGTCTAACAGCTTAATAATATTTTTGTCTGGAGCACACTGAACATGCATTTCAGAGACTGCATTCATGTCTAATCCATTCATTGTGTGATTTTATTTTTTTTGGCAGTGTATTCCAACACATAGGATAAAATGGCAGGACCCTGCCTACTGTTGCTGGCTCTGTCTCTGCCCTTCAGATTAAATAAGAGTAGACTACAGTGCCAATTTGTCAACAAATGAGGACATTGATACTCACCTTCATCATTAAGGTCTTTGAAATCACGGATTAAAACCTGGTATTGTTATAAATGTAAAGCCCACGTGGGTTTGAAAGCCTGAGAGACAAGAAGGTGCTTCAGAGCTGAAGCATGTCAAGCCCAAAGAGGAAAAGAGAGGAAGATGGGAGATTGTGTCAAGGAATTAGCAACTGTCTTTACCTTTGGCAATAAATTCCTGATATTTAGACTGTGGAAGGAATTGCCAAAACTCTGGTGGTTTCATTTTGTTTTTAAGTGAATCTATTAATGTAGTGAAATGAAAGCCTTTAAGGATAGACTTGTCCTAAATTTAAATTGATAGGACACTATCTGAACACTCACAGGAGAGAATAACACTGAGATATTACTTTAAGCTTAGAGAAAAAACATTGAGGCATTTTTAAAGTGTCTCGCATTCAGAAACATTATGAAGTATATCTACTTTAATAGACGTGGACAAAAATGCTTGGAAAGAAGAATATATTGATGGAGTTATATACATAAATAGTTATTACTTTAAACCCAGTGCATTAATAAATCCAGAAAGACATCCAAGTGCTTGAGCTAGTCAAGTGATAATGAAATGAAGCTAGAGTTACACCTCAGTGCATTAGAGTAAGTGGAATATAGACATGGGGAAATTGTTCCATTAGTTGAACATATCATTAAGCCTATTTTGCGAGTGGAATGCCAAAGAAATTAGTTGAGTAATAGTACTGATATTAAGACAACTGCCAAGAGCCTTGTCATTTACAAACTTTAAATATATAGGGGTAAGAGGCAGACTTCTAAGTAATTTCATGTCTTAGGAGTGTAGCAAAGCTGTTCGGTAACAGACCAGTTGTCACAGTCTCAGCATTTCTGATTTAATCTCAGTCATCAGTAGCCTGTGCAGAACCCAAGCCAAAGCCAGTGTGCTCCAAGGAGGAGTGCCACTTAATCTTTAACACAGACTTAGGATCTTATCCTAGTGGTTGTCCAGAAAAGCCCTGGTTTAGAAGGTAAAGAGTCCTGGTCCAAGCAGGATTTTCTGTTGAACCTCCTGGGGTTTGCTGAGAAGTTTTTGTATGTCCTGGTAGGAAAAGAGCAAGGGTGGAAGACTGTTCTGTAGAAGAAACAACCTTCTGTGCTTAGGATGGATCACTATTTTAACATATTAGGTGCAACAAACAGTGAAGTTTTTTTTTTGTTTTTTTTTCTTTTTACCAATTGAGTCCTATCTCCTAGTAGAATGAGAGAGCCCAACCGGTCTCCCTTCAGCTGAGTTGGGAAATTTTCTCCGTTTAATCCGAGAGAATGCCTTGCTACATATCTTACAGGCAAATAAAATACCCTTGCCTGCAGTTCTGGCCTAGATGCGTAGTTCTAACATTGCTGGATTCATTGCTACTAGTATTATGAGTGAGCTTTCCGGGAAAGGAGCTGATACTCTTATCACTTTTTCTCTTGGAATTCATTGTTTCTTCTAACAGAATTCTACATGGAGCCTAGATGCGAGGCATTACTTTTATTGCTAAATATATATATTTATAAAACTGACCAGGAAAAGCTATAAAAACGGTCCCCCTTGAAAAGCTAGATTTACCAGCATTTACCTTACAATACTTCTAGGATGCTATTCGTAGGAGTAAAATTAAGAGCATTTGTAAAGAGTTGCCAGCTGGAGGCAAAGATACGTTTTTTTTCCCCTCCTGTATACTGTGTATACCCAGCTACTTAACATGTCAGATAGATAATCTTGTAAGGACCTTTGGCAAATGCTTATTTGTCATGGTGGCTGTTTTATGTTATGAAAGGTTTATCTTAATTGTAATGCTTAAAGTATTTCTAAATCTACCACCTGTTATCAGTGGATGGGAAAGGGGAATCATTTTTTCTGAAAATGTTCTGTAGACAAAAATAATGTTGTAAAGGGTATGTACTGTGAAGCAGCAGCATTCAAGGTTATATTACATTCTTACTACTTTAAACAGAGTAACAAAATTACTTCACTAAAGCATTGCTAAAATTGTTAGAGAGAGGACAGGTTTGCAGTTTTATTAGACCAATTGATAGATGGAAGATGCAAGCTTTTAGACTCCATGTCCTTTCAGAGCTAATGAAAGGATGCTGAGCCCGAGAGCTTGTTCTTTTTTTTTTTTTTTTTAAACACATGTGCAAAGNTTTTTTTTTTTTTGAGTCATATCAGTTGGTGTTAGGAAAAAGAGAGAGAAATTTCTTTATCTTGAAAAAACTTTCTCTCCCCTCTGTTCCAGGTTATGACATTTAGTGCATTTTCTGCTTTTATCCTGGTTGATGAAAACACTGTCCCCCCTACCCAAAATATGTGGATAAGAGTTACTGTCTTATATTAATCCTCCTGTTACTTCAGGAGGATGCATAGCATCCTAGTTGTGCATAAATGTGCAAATGTATTACAATTACAGAGGAAATTCATTGTTAAGAGATCTACCAGGCTTGGAATCAAATTGGAAACTGTCTAAATGGCTGAATGAAGGGCTTTGTATTAAAAAGGCAGATCCCTGCACTAATACGTGAGTGAACTCTTAAGCAGCGAATGTAATTTCTGTACTGGTATTGAGAAGCGTCACCCTCTTCACTTACTATAGCAGCCTTCACTGGGGCTGAAGCAGTCGTCAGTGTGAGTAAAGGAATTGTGAGTTAGCCCTTAGTAAGTAATCCTGTATCAAATGGGTAATTCGTTTGATAAATTTGCCTCTCTATTTGCATTTGCGGTGTTCATGAGCTGATTCGTTTCCTTAATTCATCACATGAATATATTCCACAAAATATTTTTCATGGGCTTTATTTTACTACCTGGACAGCTGCCAAGTGGTTTACTGGAAGTACCCGATATCCTTTATCTGAGATTTCACCTGGGTAGTGATTTGCCTCGTAAGTCACAAGGCTCCATTTTTTGTGACTGGTTCAGGCAGGCCTGCAAAGGCCACCGGGGCTCGGAGTCCCCCTGAAACGGATGCTAGGGAGTCAGATTCGGGGGAGTTTGAAATCCTTTTGGCCTTCTCCTCCTGATCGATGAAGGCCATCCTGAAGGTTTTGGTTGCAGCTACTTTTCCCATCTCCGTGCAGAGTTTTCAGGCTGTCCCATTCACACCTGATAACTGCCTGTGTTTTCACAGGTGTAAACTAGGGGCAGTCAGACTTGTCATCTCCCTTTCTTCACTGCTTTCCCTCACAAAGCTTTCAAGGCACTCTGGGTGGGCTGGGTCCCTGCTGATGACACGGATCCTGAATTCGTGTCCAGATGCCTGCAGTGAGTATCACGAACATGCCTGGGGCTGAGCAGAAGCTGGGACAGAGCCGGAGTGACCGAACGCAGCAGCAGCGGATTGGGACGTGACGTTACAGTCTTTGGCCTGTGCCCTGGCTGTTGGCAGGATCACCTGTCACCCAGGCCTGTTTCCTGGAAGGAGTGAAAAGAGTCTTGCTTCCCTGACCCCACAGCTCTGATGGACCTGCAATCCCTGCTGTTGTATTGGGACACTCGGGGGATTTTGGCTTCTCTGGCTTCTGAAACTTTTGACTTGTCACTTGAAGATCCTGCTTGGTGAATGTGCAATGAGATGATGCATGACCATGCATCCCCGTTCCTCCCAGGGTTATGTATCAAGCCATTGAGAGCATACCAGGGTACCACTCGGTATTTATGCATTCACAGCCATCTGGCCTGCTCTGGACTTTATGCCAGCATTTCATGTTCCCCCCAGACTGGAAATCTTGTGAGGTGGGGGGGGTCTTGTGTTCAGGCAGAAGTAAGTGAGGATTTTTCAGAGGGTGAAAGGCAGTGGTGATGTTGGAGAAGCTGTGGCACAAGGACCTTTTCACGTGGGTGTGAAACGCTCTCTGCACCCCTTTGAGCTGTCTTTATACTGGAGGATATTATCCTGAGATGGTTCTGCAAGACCCCTTGCTGAAGGACTTAATTCAAAACAGCTGGGGAGAAGCACAGCCCCGTTGTCTCCCGTGATGGTTCCTTTTCCCTCAGCAGCGGAGGCTTCAAAAGAAGCACTACCCATATGGGGGAGCTGGAGGAGCCTGTGCACCAGAACAGGATGCCTAGCGTTGCTCTAGTTCTCTCTCACAGCACCTACAGATCCTGATAAAGTACTCTCCAATGTAAATAGGATGCTGTAAAAATTGTTCTCAATCCAAAACTTTAATATAGTTATAATGCTTAAAGTACCTGTCCAAAATGTGTCTGAAACAACCTACCTCATAAAATCTCAAGCTAACTAAAAGCTAAAGGTGTTTGTAAAACTGAAACAAATTTTTTCTATGGCTTTTTGTCTTTACTTGCCATGGCAGTGGCTGTGCCAGTCCTACCACTCTTTGGGGTTGTCTGTCTTAGCCCCTTTTGCCAGTGCCTCAATGTAGTGCAGGAGGGTGAACAAGAAGCAGCTCAGGAGTGGTGCTTGGGAGGCAGAGTATGTAATTGATGGCTCAGATACTACTTTCAGCATCTTAAGAGATATACCGACCAAGAGAGGGTTCCTAGCACCTTCTAACATGGCAGTGGGTTTCCAGTACCTAATAAAAAGTTAATGGACAATTTCCTGCTTCAGTTTGAATCATAATAAAACTTCCTGGTATGATCCCTTCTGAATTATTTCCTGGCTGGCTGCTGATAGAGCATTGCTCTAGACTTTGGCTGTGTGTTGCAAGTATTGGTCACCTCAACATTTGGGCTTGGATCCTCTGGTTGTACATGGTTTGACAGAGGCTTGTGATACTGTCTGCTATATGGCCTGGAAAATTGTTTGCCTCCTCATTCCTGATAACAACAGTGGCACTGCTTGGAGCAGGGCATGGACAGATAATGGGAGCATAACCTATTAAAGTGCTGTTGTCAGGAGCTTTTGCTTTGCTAAGCGGAGCCTCCTCTTCTTTGCTTCAGTAGCATCTTGTAGACATTTTCCTTGTCTCCTTTTGTGAGACTGACGATGGAGCCTGCAGTCAATCCAGAAGTTGGGGAAATGGCTGTTTCTATGTATTTGTCCACTCACTCCAAATCCCTGAGCAATCCAGCTCCTGGGAAACACCTAGATAAGGGCTGCGTTGAAACGGCAAAGTGACAGGCGATGAGGATGCCTTGAAGGCACGGGGGTCATGCAGTTGCAAGGACCAGGCCGCTGCATGTGTTAACAGAGTGGGAGAGCACAGGGAAGATGATGAGTGCAGTAATTAGAAAGGTGAACATGGAGCAATCATTGACCATCTCTTGTAACACGAGAAGTGCAAGATGTCCCAGGAAATGATGAACCAGGATGAAAACAAGAAAAAGGAAGTAGTTTTTCAACCACCACATATTTAGAGTATAAGAATGCTTGTTATGAGGTGCCATGGAGCCCGTAGGTCTTAAATACAGCTAAAAAGAGGATTAGCTCAACCAACAGAGGACTGGTCCAACAGTGGCTATTAATCACCACGGTCTATATGTAACCTTAGGGTCAGGGAGAGGCTGGTGCGGGGCGGGAAATGTATTGCTGTTCTGTTCTGCACTCAGTCCTTCACACACAGACGCCTGGCACCAGAAGGTGAACAAACAGAAGCTTTTTCTGTATAATATTTTACCTGAATACATCTTGATGAGGCATCTTTTCTTCCTGCTGTGTTGCATGTTGTAGCATCCCATGTAAAGCATTCCAAATGCATTTTATTTTATGCTCAAAAATAACCTGTCCTCTCTGGTCACTGACACCGAGTCACTAATTGCAAAGGATGGAGTTAAATTTGTGTTTGTCTCATTTAATTGCCTCTGCCTTAGGTTACTGATGAGATTTTGTTAGAAGCTTGCGTTCAGAAATGTGTTGCCACATGCAAAACACACCATTTTGTGTGCGAGTACTACATTAGCATATAGTGGGTGAGAAATCCACTTTAGCACTTGTGTAAACACAACTCAGTTTTCAGTATTTTAGGGCAGGGAGGAAATAAGGAAGTTTTGCAATAGGTTCTTTTTAAAAAAACTGATGTATATTTTCCCAAGGAGTGCCTCATTCCTTTTGTGTAAGGTAGAAGCATCTGGGAAACAGAAATCCAAATCTGATCATCTGATCCTGGCTGTGAGCACCATTTCCTGCACTGGAACAATGTTGTCCAGTTCACTCGCAGTGGGGACGGCAGCTACCGCGTAGGCTTTATACGCAGCTGAGGCTTGTACTGGTATATGTATTTTACAGCAGATTGAGTGATACGGTACATAAAAGAAGCCATCTATGTGGTGACAAAAAAAAAAAAAAAAAACCAACAGTGCCTAGCTTCTTAGGAGGTTGGTACTAAGGATTTCTATTTGATATGGCTTCAAAAGCTACAAACACATTTTACATTCAGCGAGACTCCAGTGTTGTGGGACTGGTGTAACTAAGCAACACGGGAAGAAAAACTGCACCAGTGCTGCAGCAAGGCCAGGATGTACAGAGCGTATCAGTGGAAGTTTCTTTATAATCAGACTAAAAAATTTGATTAAACTTGCGTAGTGTCAGGCAGAGGTTTATACAGTGCCTATTGCTCTGTATGCTGGATTGCATGATTAAAGGATACAAATGTTCAGAACCAGAAGAAGTCCTATTTCTTCTTCCAAAGCAGAAGAATGTGCTTTTTGTTAAGGATCTTTTTGTTTTACCACCTTCTTTTTCTCTTCTTTCTCGTATGAGCACTGAGGATGAAGGAAAGCTTTAGGGAAAATACAATATTTTACAAGTAGATCTGAAACGAGTCAGGCCTGGGTTTAGTTGATCTCATCTGGCAGAGAGAGTTCCAAATCTGCTTTTCCTCAAAGAAAACATTCCTTTTTTCTGTGCTATTGGTCGGTCTGTTGTATTCTCCCAGTGGAGAACTGAGTTGGAGGGATCAGAACAACCCAAAATGCTTGTGAGCTCCGAGGTTATTGTGAGCCTTATGTGTCCATTTGGGCTTCATCAAACCCTAGGGTGTTCTCTCGTAGCTTACTGTGCTGAAAAAATGTCAAGTCTTTTAGGCTGAGGTGGACATAGAGCCTGTACGCTACTATGAAGCTTCTGTTGGGTAGCAGCTGGGGTCATAAGCAATCAAAAAATGATTTTTAAATTACTAAGGATTGAAAATAGATGTGAGACACGTGATGAGAACGCTCCCTAAGGATGTTAAGATGATCCCACAGATAGGTGGGTGAAGCTCTGGGACAAAGTTTTGGAAAGTGTGTTGGAGAGAAATACGGAGAGTGAGAACCCACTTGGTCTTTTCAGCTGCTGGAAACGTGATACTACCATGGTTTAAACAGTTTGCATCAGGCAGGTACCCTGGCCCAGACTGCTGCCCACTCCAAGACTGGACACCAGAAGCTTTTCGTTTGAGCCAGCAGAGAATTCCCCAAAATAGGATCCATTTTCCTCAACGTTGCAAGACTGTTGTGCCGCACATCCTCTGTTATTGTAGTGGAAACTGTATAGGCAAATCATGAAGTACCTGCTAGGCAAATGCTTGCGGGCAGGCACTTTTTCAGCTGGACCACTGTTTTTGTATAGCAAATAAGCTCAACGGGATGGCTGCAGCTGTCTGTGCTAAAAGGTTTTATGGGTTTTTTTGTTTTGTTTTGATTTTTTTTTTATCATACTGCGTCAGCAGTATGATCACCATCTTCAGCCTCCTGTACAGCTCTGCCCGTCTCATTGCTCTGTTTGCTACTGTGTGTGTATGCAGGCTGCAGAGGGGAGTTTTGTCCGGTCGCACAGTGCCCTCCCAGCCCCTGCCGTGGTTATGTTCAGTACATCAAGCCACGCTCACAAGGACGAGCAGACTGTGACATGTGGGCTGGCTGGAAATAAGGAAATGTCTGGAAATCGGGAAACAGCATTAAGTGCTGAGAAAAGGAACAAATCCTGAAAGATGAGGCAAGGCAGCTGAGGAAAGGTTAGAGGAAGGCAGGGAGGAGTTAGCAGCATGCAGGGCTGCTGCGGGAGCGCCGGCAGCCCGGAATGCCGGCCCTGAATGCAGATGAAACAGCAGCCTCCTGCAGCAGGGAGCTGGCTCTTCTGTAAGGGCTCTTCAGTGCATGCACAGTTAAAAATAAAAGGTGTTTGTATAGCGTTGACTCTCCACGTGCTATCATGAAGAAGAATGCAAATAGAAGCATGGGCAACAAGGAGGCAGTGGTTTAATGGCTTTGGGGATTAGCAGTGGTATTTAGAGCCTTTCACCTCTCTGTTCCTAACATAAATCTTAACACAGATTGATGGTTTTGGCCATCTGGCTTGTGTTTGCTTGTATGCAATGACTAGTGAGACAGAAAGAACCTGACCAGCAAGGCAAAAGAAAAAAAAAAAAAAAAAAAGTGTATGATGGAAGAAGGCATCTTCTCCAGTGTTGGTAAGAGCAGGTGTGGTGCAATTCTCTTTCACAGAGTTCGGCAGGTAACAAGGGAGAGAGGAATGAAAGAGTAACAGGCATCACTTGGTACCTGACTCTACCAGGGATCTTGTGACTTACACAAATGTATATGCTCTCAGCAACTTGTTCCCAGATGCAAAGCTCTGTGATCTTTAGAGATATAGTTACCCCAAATAGCATGAGAGTTAGAGGGCAAGTTTCAATCATAGATTGACTCTCAACTGTAAATTATTTTATACTTGACTGGAAACTGTTCTCTCATACATCACCCATCTAATACCTTAATTTTATACAATATAGCCCAACTTACAAGCTTGAAAATTTTGCGCTCTCAACCATATGACACATTTTGGATTAGATGGCTTCCTTGTATCCTAAGTGTTCTAAATACTGATGCGAGTTTTCATGGGCTTGGGTAGGCTTACCCTTGCAGGGAGTCACTGTCAGTTTTCCTCTCGCTCCAGGCTGCAAGGTCTGTCATTTCTTTTCCAGCAAGGTCATCTTGGTAGAGCTTCCCAAAATCCAGGGCTTTAATGGGGAAGCCATATGACAGGTCACTGTTCTGCTTCTCCAGACAAAAGACTAAGCAAGAGTGGGTACATGCGTGGACACACTATAGCATGTTTTCCCAGTCAATTATTTTTCAACAGCTCTTGAGTAAGGGTGAGAGTTACAGAGAACCTTACCGCTGGTCTTTCAAATGGGGTAGTTTCGGCAAGAGGTATTGGCAATATGTCTTTAAGGAAATGTTTACTGGTGTCAAAGATTCACTCTTGGATTCTTCTGTGGTTTTACTCAATTTTGCTTTGGGATTGACTGTCTGTGGTGTATATTTCAAACCAAAGCAAAACTCTAGCAGGCTTCTTTTAGATGGGCTAATAACATGTGTAGGCAACATTAAAAAACAAAAACAAAAAAACACAGGTATTACAAATCTAATTTATGGCAATCTTGGTACTGACTTAGCTCTATGTTAGGCATATAGAGCTTCAGTAAAAAGTATTTTTACTTGCTTTTACTTCTTCAGAACCAGTAACCAAGGAACTGCCTGCAATATCATTCTTCTTGGGGGAAAGTGAGTGAATTTTGGATATAGATTTCTAAAACACTGTTTTTTATCTCAAATAATTGGTTTTGGCATACAGCTCTGACAACTAAACACGGTGTTTATCACGTCAGCCAGCCACACCAAGGTCAGTGAAAGAGACCGCTTTATATTTGACAGGGAAGCACTTCCAGCAGATGCATTAATAGTGTGAGAGTAAGAATTATAGACACATGAAGTGACTGGGGAGTGCTGTGTGCCAAAGTGAAACTCAGATTCAGGTCTAGATTGGGGTAGAATTTTCAAAGGTACCACAGTGACCTAGAGATCATGTCACCAAGCAGTTGGGAGACCAAACCCCATTTTCAGAAACTATGTAAAGACTTTAATGCCTTTCAGTGATACTTAGGTTCCTTTTCCCAGAAAAAACAGCCTTTAATTCACAATTAGTTCACAAAAGCAGTCTTTGCCTCTTCATAATTATATTGCATAATGACTTCACTACTTTTTAATAACATCAGATTTCTTGTCTGTGTCCATTATCACCAGCTTAGAAGCTATTCTGTTGCTTTGGGAATTTTGTATTCCAAGTCACTTACAGAACTATAATTAAGAACTTCCGCAGAAGACCAGGTGATATATGTATGTTAAGATATTATATTCTGCTGATTTAGTGTCAAGTCTTAGATTAATTTGAAATTTTATCATGCTGGTTTCATTATAAACGCTTCCATGGAAAGAACATGTTATTGGAAACTGAATAATTAATAATCTCTATGTTAACCAAATGTTTTCTGAGTGCTTTGCTGAAAAATGTCAGGGCTCCAGTTGAAAATCCTGGCTCTGCTGAAGTCAGTGGCAGAATTCCCATTGGCTTTAACAAGATTTTTCATTTTCTTATCTGAAAAATCACTTGTCAAAGCTCCTTAAAGTTTCTGTATACAGATTTATATTTGTACAGTAGGGGTCCATGTGCCTTTTGATCTCCAAAACAATTGTTTGCAGAATAAGGAGAAAGGAAGTAAAATATGCAGTAACTTTTTTCAGTCGTGATCCTTTGGGCCAGACTAAAGCATACTCAAGAGAAATGTAACCTGCTGTCATTTAGTGGCTTCTGAAAGTTCTGCCCTCCAGATCATGTCTGAAAGAGATGGAAGAGGGGAGAAGGATGGATACAGGCTCATCTACTGTAGATTCACAAGCATCCATGAAAATTCTCACGCTTGTGATTTTAATGCTTATACCAACCATAATTCCCAGTGAAGGCCTCTATTATTAACCAATTGTTCTGTTCTCATGCTACTTAAAATAAAGTTTCAGGCTTCAGATCTTGATGAAAGCAGAGCTTAATCCTCATAGCATGTGTCACAGCATTTGGATCTCAGCAGAGTTCGTAGAGTAAAGATCTGACCCTGTAAATTAGGACCTAAATACTATTGTTGGTTTCCATTACTTTTGACCATAATATTGCAAAACTCCTTTGGGTTCAAATGGTGGTCATAATATGTGCATATGCAAGTTTGAAAGATGTTAAGCTATAGACAGAAGTTGTAGGCTTGCTACAGAATTTGCATGTGCCCAAATCCATTTAAAAGGGTATAAATGGAGTCTATATGAATTAGGAACATAGTTGACATAAACTTCTGTGGTCAATGAGCTGTCTATTAGATGATTAAGGTGCTGGAACATTGAATTACCTAGATGTTAACTAAAGCTAATAATTTTTTTTTTTCCTCATCAAAACAACTTGTGGTGAGAAATTCCTTTGTTACTGAAATGCAACTTTTTGCAAAAGGCATCTGCTTTCTTCATATATCAATTTGATAATTACAAATGTTTAATTCTTGGCTAGCCCAAGTTTGGTCTTAAACCAAAGTCCTGTCTGGCAAATTTATAGTAACTTCTTTATGTGGTATGATTTCTGGATAACTAGTTCTCTTCTTAACATAGCCAGCTGTTCCCAGGAAACAAAGCAAACTGAAACTTGACAAGTGAACAAACACAAACTCTGCTAGAAAAGAGAATGCAATTTCATTATATACAAGTCATAATTAGCAGAATTATGCAGAATTTTATTCCCTGTCTTTATTCCCTGCATTTCCTGCATCTGGTAGTAACTGTCTAGTATCAAAACCTTCTTTTCCCATCCACCTCCAGATCTCACTGCAAAATGTTAAATGAGAGGAGGCAAAATAAGATATGGGCAATTTGAAACATGGAATATTTAATTTTAGGTGTTTCCTGGTATTCTTATTAATAATTTTCTTTCCATTTTTGTGACAGATGATGCTAGTGAAGAGGGGACTGAGCTGTGTGAAGAGACAGGTGAGTAAGCAATATTGTACACTAAAATATATCACTTCTCCAAAGCATCAACCTAACTGAAAGAATTCTTGAAACTATTTGTGTTGGTTGTGATAAGCAGTGCCAGTCATTTATTGCCAATGTTACAACAGTCATCTCCGTTTTTTAATATAACATAGGGTAAACCATCCCTGACAAAAAGTAGTACATGGTAAGCATGGCTGACTACCTTTTTAATGTCATCATCTGTTATGAGCCTCAGGGTGATACTCGGTTGCTTTTTATTAATAACTAGTTTGAACGTGAATGGGAAATAATTAAAATTCTGCAGTCTCTTTGTCTGTAAAAAGGTATGAATACAGCAATTCTTCAGTCATTTGCAATTCTGATTAGTGGACGTAATTTGCTTGCAATGAAAATGGTAGCAAAACTTTCCTGCAAAGTCTTAAATACACTGAATTTGACTGGACAATATTTCAGAGGACCTTTTTCCTGATCCCTCCTGATTTGCTGTTTAAAACATGTGTCACTGTTTAGGGTTTGTGGATGTGGATAGACTTGAAATGGAAATGATGGATAGGTAGAAAGGAAAAAAGGGCCTGAGGAACAAGAAAAGCAGAGGACAGAGGATTCGATATCTCCCGTGAGGACAAAAGCTTCCAGTCAGAAGACTTCTGCTAGTTTTTTGCAGAGAGCTTCATCCACTTAATCTTCTTGATCAGGCTTTTTGTGACAGGCTTCCGCCACAGCACCCTGTGTCACTTTCGCTGCTGACCTTCACCTAGAGATTCTCAGCGGACACCTCCTGTTCCATAGGAGACTTCTGTGCAGTGAAGGACCTCCTTTTATACGCCGCATAGCTCCCCGTACTCTTCTTCTCTGCCTTTCCCTCCTAACCAGCTAGTACCCATCTGTGACAGTGCACCAGGCCAAGTGCATTGTCCCCCTGGTCTCCGTGACCCTGACTCCGTCATGGCCCAGTGACTGTGTAGGAACTTCCCGTTCTTCTCTTTACAAAAAGATACGGGATCAGAAAGGAGAGCCACGAGGAGAAAGACAGAGACATACTAGCCAGAAAACAAAGGTAAAAGCTTTTGAAGCAGTATGTTGGCTGCTTATATTGGCACGATTGTCCTAAAGACAAATGGATTATGATGATTTATGCAACCAGTTAATTAGCTTAGAAATTAGAAATACTAGAAGAATGGTGTGTATGCATAGATGTGAAAACATGGATATACACACATAGATGTGTGTTACACTGATGGATTAGCACATTCTTTTATGGCTGTTCTGGTCTGTTGATTTTATTACATATAATTATAATTACTTTTTGGTGTCAAGATTACTGGATAGGAACTTCTAGAAATTTTAATACAATTAGTGTGATTGATATAGTTATACATACATATATAAAAGTAGAAAAATAAAGACCGTCATTATACAACAAACATTTGCTAAAGATTATCCTACAGTTGAATTCGCAGTATTCATCTAACGTTTCCAATTTCATTTTTTACAGTTATCATGGCATGTATACTTTTATAAGCCCAATTACTTTGCATTTTTTCTCTTGTTGCTTTTATGGAGATTATGCAAATTACATTGAGATTTTTTTTTTTTTTAAGCATTTTAAATTAGAATTAAAAGGAAGTACATTTCCACTTAGTAGCTGGTCTGTTCTTTCTTGCCTTGTATCCTTCACAGCTTCATTAATTTGGGTAAAGTTACATAGCTGCTCTGGGAAATTATCACTGAATTAAGTCATTTGAGGAAGATCTTTCCCTACTTGTCTGTTTCTTTGTGGATACAAGAGAGATGAGATCATAGCTTCCCTCACAGGTTTGCCTATAGGGTGCTATGAGCTTCAACAGCACGTACTTGGTTATTTCTTTATCAGTTGGAGATATTTTGCGAATCAGTGCATTGATTGTCAGCAATCAATACCTGCATAGCTAAAGAGAAGTATCTGATGTGTATGTGCTCCAGTAGTGGGGCAGTTATACAAAAGTTATGCCCTCTTGACCTATTTGCAGGTGGACTTTTTAATGATTGTAGGATGCATTTGTTGGAACTATAAATATATACATAATTTCTGCATTGAGGGGAGTTTTCATTTTTGTACTCAGATTTTTATCTTATGTCTGCTTTTTACTGATCTAAGGGAAAAATGGAGCAGCAACTTCTAGTCACCACTTCAAGATATTAATTGAATAATCATTCTTCATTCCACTTGACTTCATGGGTCATGACTCCAGCAGATGGACTTAGCAGTTGGCACCAATACTGATGAGCCTGGTTTTTTGAGCTGTCCATGTCCAATCTGCTTTGGGGTTATTTCTCCAATTCCTGTGCTTAAGGAAAAACAAAAAAGGAAAAAAGAAGTGTTGGATTCCTGTGGAGCACATGTTGCAGACTACACACAGGCGTAGGACCTTTGGCAGAGATTCAAATATTCTAAATTTCACCCATTTCCTGTGCCTCCAACATCGTATTGGCTAGGTAATTCTGAAGGCCAATACCAAACCAAGGGAAAACACAGAGAAGTACAGGGACACAAATGAGATGTAGACTCATTGTATCTGTACCAACTTCCGTCTGAAGAATGTAGCAGAACGAGATGGAGATTACAGAATCGGTCATAATTTAAACCTGGTGGCAAGAATTGGAGGTGAAAAAAAACGATCCTGTTCTGGTGTCAGCTGAAGTCAGTGGGAATATGTCCATTGACATCAGTGCACACCAGATTAGGCCTTGGGAACAGCTAGAGAATTAGCTGGGAGGAAGGAATAACAGATGACCAAATGTGTGTATTATTGAGTGATGGATACGTTATGAAAGTAATCTGTCTTGTGTTTCTACCACCCTGAAGTGCAAATATCTCATTACACACAGAAAGGTCTTTCTTGCTATGATTTCTCTTCAAAATAAATAAGGGAATATATTAGTTATATCTGCCAGATAATCTTCATTAATATCTACATTAATACTATACAATCAACAAGCATGAGTGATCATTTTAGTGAGTTAATCATAACGTTACTGCATATGTTGGATGTACTAGAACAAGAAAACCATTTAAAAATAAAAATAACTTAGTCTTATTAAATATACACACGCAAGACCACTCTTAATGGTGTTTGACTCACGGGATTTTAACCCATCAGTTTGTTATTCTGGATGCCGTACCTTGTAGCAGCTGCTGACTTAGCGGCACCATTTAATTCAAAGTGCTTTGATGTTATCGTATGTCATACCGTTTGCTGTTAGAATGGCTTGAGTCAAAAGGGCAGATATAGCAATGGCGGGTACAGACCCGTGCAGTTCTACAGCTCAGCTTTCCTTTATGAATGATTTCCTACATAAGCAAAGAGAAGGACCAGATGACCTAATGGTCTTGTCTACCTTTAACTTCAGTGATTTAACACTGCAGAGTCATGATGCTTAATGTTTTAAGCTCCATTAAGGGAAGATTATTCTAAACTTTAACTTCTGAAGGACGTCGCTTTTATACCCGTAGATTCACATACCCATGCACAGAAGCATGCAAAATAAGCCCTAATACTGCCATAATTGTGTGCGCAATTGCAGTGATTGCATGTGGAAATTATAGAAGCATGTGCTATTATGAGAAACACAGCCCAGATTCCTACACAATAGTATTGCATTATTATGCACTGACATAGGTTAATTCTCTCACCATTCAAAAAAAAAAAAAAAGAAAAAAAAACCAACCACCAAACCAAAAACCCACAAACGCACAGAAAAGAGTTTAATTTCTGAATCTATATTTTCCCTCAACATGTTCAGCTTCACTCTCCACCAGATACCAAAACCTTTTGACCTCACCTGTATGAATGTTGCCACACTACTGTCTTTCATTTCCCATCTAATAGTTGTTCATCCTAAATGCCCTGCTGGTTATCCCATTTCTATCCCATTTCTATCCTGAGCATCCTAATTAACCACCTATTCATTACTTCAGAAGCCATAGCCAGCTAGGGTGGCAGGACGACGGCTCTCGTTTACACTAACAAGGGAAGCCCTATTATAAACAATGTTGTATAAATACAGAATTTCTTTGTACGTTCCACTGTGTGCACACTCTTATACTTGGACACTTTTTTTTGGAGGGACACTTTCTCTTTTTTTTCTGAGATGAAAATAGCAATCATTTGTAACCACGGAGATTTGGAAGTTTTGAGGGATTTGGGGAATAGCTTACTTGGAGACACACTGTGAGATTTAAGTGGCTTGTTGACCCACTGAATTAGCCTATAAAGAAGAATCATTTCTCACCATGTTAAAGCTCAGAAACCTTTTTGCACAGGTGATTAGAAAAGCTTTTAATATGATCAGTTCAGACACCTATCTAGGTGTGCTGTTTTATAACTGAAATTTGCAGGCAAAATTTCTGTAATATTTGACTAACTGTTCTGAAAGACATATATGCTGTTGGAAAGCAGAAAGGGTTAAGAGTTGTATTTTGACCATAATAAAAATTATATTGAAGCCTGCACAAATCCTTTTCTGTCTCTGGAATGAGGGAAATCTGCTAAAAAGCAGCAAAATTGTGATTGAAATCTTGTTCTCCTGGGACAGTGCCTCTACATCCTTTTGTGAGCATTTTAAGGTTCTTTATAGAGTGCAAAAAGATCATTTCTTTTGAGATAGTAACAGTTCTGACTTCTCTGAATGTAAACCTCCTCCCTCTCGGTCTTTGTGCTGTCAATTAAGATGTTGGTTATATTATCTAATGTATTCAGATACTCCTGAAAGACCTGGCTGGACATTTGCACTTAAACTTGATTGACATTTGACTTGTGGGACTGGAGGAAGCCTCACAGATTGGTTAGATGATAAAATTCATCACTAGAGGGGTGAATGTTGATTGAAACACTCCTATTGATTCGATTCCCTGATGTGAATCGTTGTCAACCAAAAAAGGGAACGTAGCAGGTAGTTCAGTGTGGCATTAAAACCGAAGAAGCCATACATCAATATAGTCCTCTATAAATATTCAAGTTATTTTTTAAGAGAATAGGAGAGTGTTGGCAGGAATCAATCTTAAAAGCCTGGTTATTTTCAGGATCTCTCTTTTGTATTGAAGTTCTTGTTGAACTCTGTCACCATTGCTCCTGAGTAACCCCTTTAAAGGTTTGACAAAGTGTGTCTTTATTTGGCGGGTTTTGTCTTTATTTTTCCCCACAGTATTTCTTGCGGTTACTCCTACATTCTCACCACTCCAGAAATAAATTCATCTTAGCACTTGAAAAGTCTTGTTTTCTTCAAAATATTGTATTTGAATTTCAAATTCCGATGAGCAAATGTGATGGCATGGCACATGACGTGTCCTATGTTAAGTGCTGTCAGGAAAGGTCTACCTCCTGATACCAAGCCAAACCTCAAAGCATGTTCTGCTTTGCAGAAGCTCACTTTATTTACTGATTGCTAAATGCTCTTCGTGCTCTGAACTATATGGGATTCTGTAATGAAACAGAAGTTCCATTCTAAAAGAAGTTTTTAAGAATAATATTTAGTTTGGCCTTTTTGGATAATGCTTATTCCTTAAAATTAAGCAAGTGAGATGGAATTTAATTACTCAAATATAGCTCTCCATTTTGGAATTTTTGTTGACATTTTGAGCTGTTGCTTCACATAAATTCTTGCCAGCTTCCCAATCTGTGGCTTTTCTTTTTGGACACAAGTACAGTAGAATAACCAGTTTCCCAGGAGGGTAGAGAACATTTCTGATTTTCCTGTGCTCCATGCAAAGCCAATGATTCGCTCCCTTTTTGCCTCTTGAACAAACACGGTATTCCCCTTGACCCTGCAAGTTCCCTTTCCACATCCTTGCTTATTTCTTTCGTACCTCCTGTTTGGAAACTTTTAGCATTTTTGTTCTAGATATATGTTGTTGTGGAAGGGTAGGAAATAAAAGGATAGTATCTACAGTTCTTAGCAGAGCGAAGTCCTTTGTGAGAACTGGGCATCTGGTTGCCAAGAGCTGTTTAAAAATCCAGCAACATACAGAGTAGATGATTGTGTGGGGTATGTATGACAGCAGAAGAGATGGGAGGTTTTGGAGCACCTAAGCAATTTATAATGCACATGTAGATAGCTTTTTTTTCCCCCAGTTGCTAATTAGCTAATCAGTTTGAGGTAATACCACGATTCTTATTTTTTCATAGCGTGGCAATGGGGTTAAATCAAGCAAGGTCATATGTCTTCCTAAATTTCCTGCTTGCAAGTGGTCAAGTTTTCTTTCCAGCAAACACAAGGCTTCTCCTTCACCCAAGCCCTCGGTTGGCTACAGGAAATCGGGAGGTTTGACAGAAAGTCAAATGGTAGAAAGTCATTTTCCCGTCGTGGTTGAAGAGATTCAATAGGTGCAATGAATTGAGTTTTAATTGTCTGCCATTCTCTGCTTTTGTGGTTAAGCAACAATGTTTGAAGAATGTTTTAATTAGTGAACCTGCTTTCATTAAAGGTCTTAATTTACAAATACTTTTTATGATTAATTTCCAGCTTGGCCTCCCTTTTGTGCTAACACGTTTTCTGTGCTACCAGTTTGTGCCTTGAGGTCTGTCTTAGTAAAAACCAGTAATTTCATCCTTTACATTAAGATGACAGGATATCTTGAAAATGTGGTAGAAAAACTTTGTCATTTTTAAAGTTTAATCAACTGGTATTAAACACTGTGAACTTCAGTCCCTACAAATAGGGGAGATCTTAAACTTCGCTGGCCTCAGTTACTGTTTTTACTTAGGAGGTTTTCCTTTTCCTCCATCTTCCTGTTTCTTTCTGGCTAAAAGGTTGGAATGGATTTTTTTCAATCAGAACATTTCTATCTCGTAAAGCTTTCATTTCCTTAACTTTACTCCACTATCAAATTTGCTTCCCTACCTTTCATTTCATTACTAATTTCAGTCAATATTCATTTGTTACTGTGTTATAACATTGAATGGAGAATTGAGCTGAGAGGGAAAAATCATTTTGCTCAGATTATTTCTCCACAGTTCCATAATGCGGTGTAACATATATTTCGTTAAAAACTACAAATTAAAACATTATTAAGTTTCTGATTTCTGAAGAGATTAAGAGCTTGTGAAGAAGTAGGTTATTTTAGCGTGAGCTTTCTTCACTGCTGTCATGTGAAAGTTAGGGAAAGTCCGGTCCACGCTGAAAGATGCCTGTTATGACTTTTATAACAGATGATGCAGTAATTAATTTTAATAATAGAAAGATAGGCATTGGACACTGGAGCGCTGAGATAAAAGGTGCTCACAGTTGCAGTAATCACACATAGTAATAGTTGATAAAACAATTTCAAAGTAATGCATGTAACTTTTTTTTTTTTTACGTTTAAAGAAGGATTGGAACAAAAAGGCCAGCCTCCATCTCCCACAAAGACCAAAGCAGAGCAGCCTGAAGACCTGCAAGATGATGCTGAAGGTAGGTAGTCTGACAGCCTTTCAGAGCTATTAATCAATTTTACATTTTGGGGGGAAAGGTTTACTCTGAATTCTTGGGAAAGAACTGGAGAACTTGCATTTAAGAATGTTGTTTGCACACATTTGGAAAGTTCCTTTTGGCCTAGATCATGAGACTGTAATTCTTCTGAAGTATATTTCATCTCAAGGAATATTCAGAATTATAAATGCTATTTTTATGTGATAGGCTACTAATTATTGCTGATATCAAATGAGAAATTGTTGCTGTTTTATCTCTAACCTGTTCTGACTTTATGTAATTAATAATACAAAATGTAACGCATGTTGTGCAGGGCTTGGCTCATAGTCTGGTTGGTTAAGTTGGTCAGGTAAATCAGTTACCTGCTGCAAAGCAAGAAGCAATAAAATTCTTGCCTTCCTTTTCTAGAAGAAATTTTTGCTGTATCCCTTTCAACTCCAGTGACGGTGTTTATGTCTCTAGACCTTATGCAGTTTATTACACCTATTCACGGTCAGAAGTCACAGGTGCTTAACATTATGCCTATAGTGTTGGTCCTGTAAGAGTGCTTTCCTTCACTTGAGTCTTCACAGGGCAGCTTGTCCATGTGTACGGAGGCAAATGCGGTCTCGTTGTTCTAAAATTGGATCAAAGTATCTTTTCTTAATCTGTATCTCGTTGGGAGAGTTGTTAAAAGATGTTAGCATCAAAGACTTATTTTCAGAGTGAAGAGTTTCACATTGCTCTCATATGTGTGGAAGAGCAAAATGCCCCAATGCTGGAGAATTCCCCTTACATGAAACAGTGAAAAGGATGAACCTTAATGTTTAATCCGTGACAGTTCCTTATCATGGATTCTCTTTGACCTAATGTACCTCAGATGACATGTCTCGTTCTGCACCTCAACCAGTGGCTCCATGATCTTCATCGTTTTGACCCAGCACTGTGCATTCAGCTCCTAAAATATTCTGACTGGGGTATAGTATGAGTCATAACGAGCAGAAAAATGTTAACATCTATCACTTTAAGTAACTGCTAGTAACATCCTGTCACTAACATTGTGACTGGTTGTTAATGGCAAGTACTTAAAGCAATAGCTGTCATCGCCTGGAAGGTGTGGGGGGACCCAAGAAATCTCATCCTGACTGGTCTTCTTTCCTTTCATGCTGCACTAAACCCAGCTGAAATTAAAATACCAATCTTATGTTTGAATTGGAAAATTCAGTGATGACAAACCACATGTCAATTCGTGTGCAGGCTAAATGGCATGTGGGATCATGGTGTCATTTTCCATATTCCTAAATGCAGTAATAGTTTTTCTGATACATTTTTATTTGGAGTGTGGCTAAAAACTTTCATTGTATCAGTGTCAAAAAAAAAAAAAAAAAGATGGGGGGGGGAAGTATTACAAAACTGTAAGTTTTTTTCTTCCACTGGAAAAATAACTGATGTTTTTCCACTATTTCTGTGGCTTACTAGATACGGTTTCCTAGTCTACTATGCCTGTCAATGTTTCCTAGTGACCTACAGTTCACTTTGTGGAGCACAAACAAATGCATTGGAAGGGTGAAGTAAATAGCATGGCAATAGAATGATTGCATTACCCTGGAGCTGTAAAATGCCTGAACTCCTTGAATTTGATGCCATACAGTAGATTTTGCTGATGCAGAATTGAGGCCTGTAACACATAATCACTGCTGCAGAATTTAATCTAGCCAGTGACGGAGTCCTCTTCTCCTTAGGCAGGAATCAGGCCTGTAATGTTTAGGATTGAAAGCCTAAATTTGGACTTGAGGGTGTTTGTGATGGGGAAAAAAGGGTAATTAAAGTGTTTGCTGAGGGTGGCTGGGGAAGAAACCTGGATCAGATTTCTGTGGCATTACCTGTGCCTCTGTTTTGAAGAGGAGTCAAGCCGGTAGGCTCCAGACACTGAATTCCTATAAAGTTGCTGAGTGGCTGGAGTCTAATGTAACGCACCTGTGAGCCATTTCCATTTAAGTAAATGGGATTTGCACACATTTGTCTGAGAGTAGGATTTAGTTTCTAGTGTTCTAATTATTAGCTGTTGGGTTTGACTAATTAAAAGAACTTTTAATGGGGAGCCTTGAAGATTATGAAAGCTGTGAATATGTGACATGAACCAGAACTACATGTCTGAGTAATTTTATTTAGGTAGGAGTTTGTCTTCACTTCCAAAAAACTGCCTTTTTCTTTTTTTTTTTTCTTTTCAAAAGAACTTCTGAGTAGCTAATGCATATAAACAGTCTGAAATAAAACACAATAAAGCCAAACTCTGCCTGAGGTCAACCTTGTTGAATTTTCCTCATGGTAAAACTGAAGTGCCTTGTGTTCAGCATGTTTTAACTTTGGGATAGTTCAAATGCTTTAGGGTACCCCAAATTAAAAAAAAAAAAAAAAAAA
>VZTL01052103.1:74685-84854 GCA_013400535.1 Scopus umbretta | reverse complement strand
TTTTTTTGCCTCCCCCCCCCCACTTTCCTGGGTCCTGGGAGAGTAAAATCAGCCAGTGATAATTGTGCCTTTCCCCTCGGTCAGGTGCACTCAGTGATTGAGTGATTGTAAAGTCTCAGGTGAGAAAAATGTGTTTGAGTCTAAATAAAACTTAGCACGTCTTACTTCAGTAGCTTCATAACACAATCCTAAAGTAATTACATAGACAAAATGGCAGTATTTGTCACGGCATAGCAGCCACGAGCTAGCACAAATACCACAGGTCACCTGTTCTTATCCTACTGATTGTCACCAAGCGAAAGCAAATAATTTTTATAAAAGTCTAACAAAACAAAAACTTAAAATGTTCCTTATTTCTCTCGGCTACCTCCCCGAGTGTCCTCCTATATGTGCTGAACAGTGAGGTGTGTACAATAGATTTTCTCAATACTGGGAGAAGCAAAACTGTTTGCCCCTTCCTTCCTTACAGGATTTCTCACATATAAAATGGAGCCTGCCCAAGAGCTGCCCCATCCGTTCCTGCCATGGTCTGCAGGTGATCAATATTGTATCAAAGACAACTAATACATGTAATAACAGCAGCACAAAGGCCTGATCTTTCTCCTCCTCCAGGAGAAAGATAATCAATCCACGCAGCAAAAGCTGTTTCTGTGCCTCCTGAGGTCAGGATCCTCCTCGCCCTCCCTTGAGGGATGTGAAGACAGAACTGGAGCTCTGCAAGATGTCTTGCTCCAACTTTTCTCGTAAGCTTCTCCCAAAATGAATGACCAGATTCTTCCTGATAGATTGATAGGTTGTTGGTCTTGCACGATCACCTTAGCTGAGACTCAGTGTATGTGCGAGGAGCACATACACTGGTGGAATTGCTTGTCCAGGATGAACTTTGTCTGCTTTCTGTTCACTCGGTGGGAAGGAGAACATTTTGATGGATAAGCCAAGCCAGGAAGGTCAAAAGGAACACAAATCACCTTTAAGATAGTTGGTAGAGTTAGTTCCTTTGCCTGATGGGGTGACCACACTATGGACCCCTTGGCTTTCAGGGGCAACATCAAATGTCTGAAATGTTGCTCGGCAGTGTCAGGAGTCTGAGGCTCACCAGCAGGCTCCTGCCTCGCTCAGTGGACATTCTGTCCATGAGAGATGTCAGTCTAGTGATTGGAGTACACAGTAGAAATGAGGCGAAATGGAGTTGCGTCTTATCTCGACAGCTCATTGTTTCGGCAGGTCACAGCGATTAGGTAGGATGCTCACCGAGAGGGAGGTGCTCTGGCTCCTCATCCTTTCTCCCCAAAAGTTTTTTTTTCCAATGGCAAAAAGTGCATAGTCTTGGGACAAGAAAATAAAACTCATTTTACAGCCTAGTCCTTTAATTGTGAGATAAAGGTAAGGCTTCTCCTTCCTGGCACTCCTTTATATACCACGAATTTTGCATCTTTGCTGTTCACTCCCTAGCTTCGTACAGAGGGATATAGTGTATGCACCCACAAAAGTCAACAGTGCTTGGCTTGTGCTGCTTTCCTCTGAGGTGGGCTTAATCCTTCCTGGTGCTGGAGGTGTGTGCGTGCAACAGCCGCTGTGTGTCACCATTACACAGCGATGTTCACAGTGTCTTTTCTAAGGGCCTTCTAATACTTTGCAGGCCTGATTGTCTCTTTCTTTAAGGCATGGATTAATATTAACTAGATTTGACTTCTGATTAGTTTTGAAATGTGCCTCAGTTTATAGCAAGCAATTCTTTTATCATTTGAGAAATTGTAGCTACTTTTCTTCTTTGCATCCCACAGGGCAGTAATATTCTTCAGTAAATTTCTGCTCCACTCATAATCTACTAAAAATGAACATCTAGACACATAATTATACTTCAAAAACACACAATCTCTTATTCAGCCTTAAAAGTGCTACTTATTATTAAGATGGCTTAGAAGTTACTGTATTCTTTTTGCCACCAAGCCAAATCCTTAAATAAAATTTTAAATTAAGATAAAAGTACTACAGAAGAAATTCCCTGGGAAGCATGTGTATCAAACATGTCTATGAAATGTTTCACCTTAATGCAGATTGGTTATATTTAAAGTGATGCTATTAACCCCTATCCACTTTGGTTGATAGCTTCTTTTTTCACTTCTGTTTTGAAGTCCACCATCTGTCTTGACTGATTACGGTGCTCAGAATATCGGGTGATCACCTTCCACTTGGCCAGGGGAAAACCAGGACTTTATCTGTATTTTTATTTGTATTTGCTCTCCGAGCAAACCTTTCTTAGAAGATGCATTTCGTTGCTGAAGTGGCTTCTACTGCTTCATTAAATTGCCATTCAGTGTCTACACAAGACAACTTCGAAAATGCAGCTCATTTGGTGACGTGCAGTCCTGTTGTGCTGCCCATTTACCCATTTGGGTTTCTTTTAGCAGCCAAATGTACTTGTGTGTAAACAGTACCAGGCAAACAGTTGCAATTCCTGTTTTCACGCTAGATGCTTCAGAGTAGATTCTCTTTCTCCCCAGATGAGCTAAGGTGCAAAATACTAAGTTACTAAAGTGACTAATGCAATGTTGTCAGAGGAGAATTATACAGAGTGACAAACCAGCGTACCTGCAGGGGACTCATCTGTCAAGGAAGGAATTCATTTCTCATTTCTAACCATGATGTGAATAACAGTAAACCATCATGATTGTTCAGGTCCAGTGCAGAATTCTGAAATATTGATGCAAAATAGTGCATGTTTTTCTTCACGTTTTATGATGTTTTTTACAAGTGTGAGCTTCTGTGTGGCTTCTCTGTACATTTCTTCACTTCGTTACATTGCCACAGCACATGATTCCGTGACCTGTATGCAAAAAAAATTGAAATAGGTCTCGTGTTTTATTTTGGCTGTGGCTTGGAAAAGAAGCTGTGCCGCAGTCCTTAACGGTGTGTAGTTACCTAGTCTCTTAGGCACACCAGGAAAATATGAATGAGTAGTAAATTGACATACTAATGACAAAATTTGTGATCGTATTGTGCACCTTCACGTGTGGGGTGCCTTTCTTTCTCTGTCTCTTGGATAGGACTGCCTGTAGGGCTAGCAGTCAGGGCTCCTCCGTTCGGCTCTGAGCTCTGCCTTGGCCTGCTCTTTGACGTGCATCAACTCACATGAGCGATTTCGGTCCACTTTTGTGTACTCTGATAACAATGATGATACTTGTGCAGCACAGTGTGTGTATTTTTTGCATCAAAATGCCAATTGTATCTTTGTCCTCTGTACGGGCTGCGTATGACATCTAGGGTATGATGTCCATATTCTGGTTATGTTGGATGGCTCAAGCTTCCAGGAGATGTCTGCTTTCATTTGTTTTGAACAGTCACAGTTGCAGATTATCGTAAGTAGCAATGATCAGCATCTTTGGCAATGAAATTGTAGATGTCTTTTGCCAGGCACCTGTGTTGGAAAATCTGAGTCACGCTGTATGTCAGAGAGAAGAATTACACCCAGCGAAAAAACAGCCTAGCACAACATTCTCAGCAATGTTACGTATGAAGTGGGTTTGGACAAATTTGAGTGCTCGTGTCTTCCAAGCACCTAATTTGATGTTGTAGCTTTTGTCCCCTGGTTCTTCCCTAGCCAGGAAAGGTATAATGAAGCCGAGTTACTTGCCTTGTGATCCACAGAGGAGCGAGGCAAGGGGAACACGCCTAGTGACTTCAGTGGGCTTTAGATGAGGCTCCTATATTTCTCAGGATGTTAAATAGGTGAAATACAATAGTGTTATTTTTAACCTCTGAGATAATCCCCACGAGCTACAGTTTTCTCATTCTTTTCCCACACTCCTCGACAATTCTTGACAAAATGCTGCATGAAAATGAAAACCTGTTATTTATTACGCTGACAACTTCGCTAGGCTGGGTGCATTGACAGCAGCTCATTCAGGTCTGCGTCTGCAGTGAAGTAAATTGTTGAAGCAGCACAGAGGGAAGAAGTCTCATAACTCCGTTAAACAATTACTGCAGATAACTCTTTCCTAACCCTTCTTAAAATTTACCCCAAAGGGGTTATATACAAGTAATGATTAAAACTGGCCTAAATCATAATTTAATTAAAAGAAATTAAAATGCAAACTGAAAATGTTCAGTAACCTCAGGCCAACACCCTAATGATTCATTTTAATGCGTTTATAGTTCTACAGTAACAGCCTTTGTGTGTATGTGCTTCTTGTTTTATGTCTGATATCATTTTGTCACTGGGATAGTCTAAAAACGGTTACAGGCTGTATGATCTTGAGTGTACATATGGATATATGTGTGCTTTCTTCTCGCACTTTAGGAGTTTCACTGAAGTCAGCGTATCTACTCATGTGCACAGAATGTAACAGCTGTAAGATCAAGGCCTCTATTTTTAATTTTCTCATTAATTAGTTCCCCTGTTATCCTAGAAGGACCTTCATATCATTAGTATGATTACCGTGGCAATATTTTTGTGCTGTAAAAAAGATAATTCAAAACTGGCATCCTTTATCTGCCAGATCTTGGTTTGTATTTGCATTTGTCATAGAAGCATGGCCTGGCTCGAAGAGAGATTCTCAGGCCAGACCACAGGAGAGATGCTTGGTCACTGACCACCCGGAGGACCAGAGGATGCCCCCAGACTTGCGTGGCAAGAGCCATGCAGGGACGTAACAGGGTCAAACCTGGTGCCTCGGGGATGTGGTACGTACACAGATACGTGTGAGTGGCAAACAAGATGTGACCCTGAGGTGCTGGCCCCCTGTCTCTTTTATTTCTACTCCAGGAATGAGGAGGTTGTTTGAAGGAACCTTTCTCTGACTGTTGACACACTATGGATGATAGAAGTATAGCTTTCTCAGTAGTGAAAACAACTTTATTGTTAACAACATCTATGTTGGATGGGTAGAAGTGGACTGGTTTGTACTGGTTATGCAGAATTCCTTCCTTTAACTAAAAAAAATATGTTATCTGCAATTCTGTTTTCTTCTGGAAGATATCTTTTTTTGCACCAGTCTTTGAGACACTGACTTCAGCCTCAGCTCTAAGTACGTCGCTGACTGCTTGTGAAGAAAGTTACTGCTGAAGAGGAGTAGGTGTATAAGCAAACCTGGCACTGATTCAGCTCTGAAATGGGAAGAGCCAAGAGGCCAGCAGGCTATTAATATTTTTGACTTGCCACGCTTGTCGCAAGAACAGTGAAAAAACAGTAAAAAGCCATGTGCCTCCAAGGGTCTCGCGGAGAAAATGGGAAGAACAGTAAAACCTGCTCAGGTGCTGCTGCTGAGTGTTTGTCCTCCAGACTTTCACAGGGGTCTTGTCCCAGCCCTCTCCCATCTGACTGCCGGCTTATTATTTATCATATCATCCGCTTCGTTTTGGGGCTGCTGCTGCAGCTGGCATATCAGCGTGCATGCTAAATACCTCTCCTTAACATAAAGTGGGCAGGCACTTGCAGAGTATCCGGTTTTCTAGTTGAGTTAGAAATGCCGCTTGCTCTGCCGGCTTGCTGAGTGTGCTGATTGATCACTGCTTAGCCTGTTTTCTACCAAATATAAATGAGGGTATATATCATTGGGGGGGGGGGGGATTTTCTTGCTGATCTCAAAGAAAAAGGCCAAGAGGAGAGAGCAAGTGCCTATCAGGCAGTAGTCAGCTTGGCAAGGGAAAGCAAAATATATGGCCAGAAGTAGGTATTTTAGTGTCTGGTGTGCTTATTTTGTTTGTACGGTGCTACTGTAATTCTCAAACTCCTGTTTTTTCAACTGACTGCCATGCTGGGGAAAAGAAACAGATGTTCCTATTTGTCTTTTGATGTGGCTCAAAATCATTTACATTTGCTGGCCTAAAATGACACGACGTGTCATTTGCCACTTTTTCTATCTCCTTTGGAGTGAGTGACAGATTGCTGTTCAATTACTAGCATAATAGAAAAGCAGATATTGTGAGGACAGCTTTCACCTAAAGGAAATGCAATCACCAGTTGCTGCAGTAGTGGAAAGAGAAGGATGGCAGATACTGCAGAAGCTATCCAGTGGAAAAGACATTTTTATTATTAATAATGTAATGGTGAAGACTCAAGGGAAATGCACCAGATCTGGCTTTTCGGCCTGGAGAAAAGGAGAGCCAGGGGTGAATAAAAATATGGCAAAAAACTGGCTCACTACTCTCGTAAAACATATTTTCAGCTCTTTGCCTTGAGCATGTGCTGCTTAAAGCCTTTCCATTTGCTCTGCACCCAGCTCCAGTGGAGAGCAATAACTTCAGAAATACTCTTCATCAGTAGAAGACACTCGGTGAGAGGCTCATTAGAAGGGTTTTTTAAAAACAGAAAAAACTATTTGTCAGACACTTTGGAATTAGTCACTTCTCCATCCGTAGTTTGCTGTCTTATCGGCGTATTCGTATTCTGCTTCTTCCCTTTCTCCCGAGATGAAGAGATTTTTCAGGCCAAGCAGAGCTTAACCCTTCCTTCTGCAAGTCATTTACTTGAGGATCACTTGTCCACTTGTAATTTTTTAGCGTTTCCTTTTCTCTAATTCTATTGAAGTCACTTTGCATACGCAACACGTACCTTCAGTATGCTGATCGAGATTAATTTTCATGTCACAATCCAGTCAGTCTGCTGGACTGGGTCAGAGTACAAGAGGTGAAGCTTCTGCTTAAAGTCTTTTACATTTTTCTTTCTAAAGGAACAAAATGAAGTGTTAGATGGAAAACAGGTTGAGAATCCAATATATAGTGCTATAATTATCGCACTATTGTACAGTTTTAAACAGTGAATCTTCAGCGAAATAATAGACTTAGCGTTGACAAAACGTACTGATGAATTTGTGCTTTACCTGATAATCTGATGAACCAGATGATCATTTAAACTTTTGTTTGTAGTTTAAGTTTGCTCTGAGTGTGTGACTTTAAGAAGAGATGTAGTCCCCCGGCAATAAGCATGAATGAGTCCTTGCAATACCTGGTTTTATCCAAATAACTGCTGGTTATAGTCATACTTGTTATAATGTAGAAACAAGGATGTAGAAACAAGTATCGTCTGGAAATATAGTTTACATTGTGAATACAGTAAGGCAATTGCTGAAAGGATTATCAGTGATATATTGGTAGTTGCCATTTATGCCTGACCTGCTTTTTCTGAATGTAAAGTCTTTCTATGCAAAGCGAAACACGTTGCACTTGGCCATAATTAAATCCTCTGTGCTTTGGCACCACTTGTTTCGCAGTGATGCAGTATTCTCTTTGGATCTGACCTAATGGTGAAGATTTTTCAAGTGTCACTGCACTGTTGTGGTACAGGGCTGCCTTGAACATACTGTTCCTTTCCACAGGTCCTGAGCTAGGTGACTTTATCCCTTTGAAACACATTCTGGTGATGCAAAGGATTTTTTTTTTTTCCTTATTTATTAATTGTTTGCTGCAAGGCTTGCTAAGTCCCAAGCACATGTTTTAGAAGAAAAGGGGGAGGGGGAGAGAAAAGTTTATCTTCTAGTACAGCTAACTTTCTATTCTGTGTGTGGTCCTCCTATAGCGTGTGGACAGGCAGAACACCGATTTGGAAAAAAATACCTTTTGATTTCAAGCAGGGCAAGGAAAAACCCAGCTGGTTTTATCGAGCCATTTTGGTCATCCATGTAATGCAATTTTTTACAGGTTAGAGCTCACTAATGTGCTAAGAAATCACTATAGCTAGTCATCCATTAAGGCTGGGTAAAATCGGTACAAAGAGTAGCCGAGCAGGCGGGAGGCCTGAGTCCCCGCTGATGGCCATCACCTGCTCCCTGTCCACCTCTCCCCTCTCAGGTTGGGTGTCAAACTCCTACTCCACCTCCTCTCTTCTTGAGAGCAGCTCTGTGCAGGGTCAGCCTGGAAATACTTCTCCGCTAGTCCCATCTGCTGGATGCCAGGATGTATTGCCTGCTGGAAAGGGAGAATGTCATACCTCAGCCTTTAAATATTAGCTGAATGCAGCGTGCCACCAGATGTACACTTGCTTCTGAAAAACACGTGCTTTCTGTTTTTCTTCCATCCACCTAATTGCATTTGGGCTACTGCTGTTCTCTTCAACAGATTCCATGTGTTAAGTAAAAGCAAGGTGGTGGCGCGAGGAACTTTAACCGTGTTGCTTTAGAGAAGCTGTAATCAGAAAAACCCAGGAGCCAGAAAAGATCACAGCAAAAAATATGTGTATCATTATCAAGCCATTTACAGGCCTGGGAATGAATTTCCTTTCTCCCAGTATATATGCTCAGCAGTCAGTTTTTCAAATGCCTCATTAAGACTGGTACTCAGCTGTTCTCGCCGTCTATCTCGCCATGCTGGAAAAGAGGGAGTGTAGCCATCACATCTGATCCAGCATGCTGCACTCTAATATTATTATGAAGCTAAAAGAGCCTTCTCTAACGTTGAAAATACAGATTTCCTGATATGGTTCCAATCAGGCCAAGCAAAGGTTAAGAGAGCTTGATCTCATGCCCATAGACATTCCCCAGGGTATTACTTCTCTCAGTGGTAATTTGCTGTTTGGTACCTGCCTTCCGAAAGGGAGCTGGAGGGGAGAAAATGGATAATGAATGTGAAAGCAAAGTAGTGGAGAAAATTGGGAATGAATGTGAATGTAAAAGGGGAAAAATGCATTAAATCCTAGCAATCTCACTTTGGTTTATTTTGCTCTCTTCTCCACAGTCATTTGTGATGCATTTTTATACTTTATGCTATAAGTGGCGTTGTGCCTTTTGCTTTAAAATAAAATTTGGGTGATTCTCCCCCTCCTAGTCTTACCTTCCGTAGGCATTAAAGTAGGTTCTGCAAGTCAGAAACACAGTCACTTCAGGATCTTGTGGAAATGTTACTGGAGGAAAATAATCCTAGAAAAAAAACCCTTTGTAAAATACATAGACTAAGATCAAGCAACAATTTCATCTATTGCAGACAGTGTTTAGGGAAACATGCCTTTATTTGGTATACAGATATTTCCAGCGTGCCTACTGAGATAAAATCTTTAATCTAATCCGCCTTCCTCAGCTTGAGATGTGAAAATGTGACTGTTTTAAATGTAACTGGTTATGTTTGCACGTTCTTTTTTTTTTACCTTTGTATCTTATTTACAGCGCCTTGCTGTAAATTAGCAGTTTGTGCTGAATTGGTTACAATCAATATTGCTGCTGCTGTTACCAATAAAAAGATATATCATAAATAATTTTTATGCGTTTTCCTCAATAGGTGGTAATGGCACAGAGGAGAAGCAAAACACCAAAGAAACTGAGGCCCAGAGCCAAGAAGCAGGTTTGTGCTGAGTTCCTTAAAGGACTTTCTTAGGTTTTATCCACCTTGGTGAACAATAACCTTCGTCAATGCTATTGATGGAGAGTTTGTACATTTTCACCAGATTAGCTCTGGTCTTGAGCAATGCTCCCACTAGAGACTGAAACTCCATTCATTATGAATGAATGTATTGCAATGCAGGAATGCAGACTTCCCTCTTTAGCTTTCCAGCTCTACTTTCTCCCCTTAAGGTGGACTACCTCTAGCTAATCCTCTAACTAGAGAGAAATAATTTTCCCTCTGTCTACAACGGAGTAGCCCTCTGCATAGAATAGAAACAGGGGGAAAGGAAATTTAGAGGAGGAGGAAGCAGGCTTCTTCTGATGAAAACTGTACTTCTGAAGATTTTAAAGGGTATTTTCAAGTTTTAATAAATTGTCTACACAAGTCTCAGGGGTTATGAAGATTTAAATCCATACAGAAAGATATTGCATGTACTGCGAATGAATGTCAGAGTTCACGACCAGTGGGTTTTGCAGAAGGCATGCTTATAAATTATAGTGAGTTCAATACTTTAAAATACAATGTCATTGTGTTCACAATAGATTTTCTACTTTTTTTTTTTTTTTCCTGTTTCTGGTTGTATTTTTCATCCTACCCAACTCTGTTCAATGTGAAAGATAACTAGAATTAATCAGATATCAAAAGAGCTCAAGCGACAATCAAAATTTCTGTAAATCCCCTTATTTCTTAAGGATTTCTTTTAGTGTAGTAATACATGTAACACAATGGCTTTCTTGTTTGGTTGGTTTTTTTCTCATTGTAGTGCAGGATGTTGCCTACACATACTTAATCCAGAGAGCATGAAACAGTTTTCTTCAGAACTTTTCTTTTTTTTTTTTCTTCTTTTTTTTTTAGAT
>VZTL01052103.1:42293-69091 GCA_013400535.1 Scopus umbretta | reverse complement strand
AAAAAAAAAAAAAGCAGAACAGTCATATTCCAAGAATATCAAGACATTTGATGTTATGCTGTGGAGGTATCCTCTTATTCCAGTCTGTGCCAAGTTTCTATTTCCACTGTCTGGAAATACTGCAAAGAAATGTTGCAATTTTACCCTTGAAAACTTGCATGCCTAACTATTAGCTCTTGGGGGGAGAGCTGACATCTCTAGGCAGCACCTTTGTAGCACTTCATTACGGTGCATATGGAAGTAGATCCTTTATACACAGCATATTTCAAGTCAGAGATGCTTCTCTTTATGAAGTGTAAGGGCAGAACAAAGTGATTAAAGTCATTAATGTTTATGCAGCAGATAAAACACGTATCAGACAGGCTGCACTCAGTCTACTATGCCTGTCCATACAAGATTGTGCTGGGACTACAAACTCGTTTTAAATGGACCATACTGGCCAAGCTGGAGAGGTGGGCCTCTGTGAACCTCATGAGGTTCAACAAGGCCAAGTGCAAGGTCCTGCACCTGGGTCGCGGCAACCCCGATGTCAAGACAGGCTGGGGGGGATGAAGGGATTGAGAGCAGTCCTGCGGAGAAGGACCGGGGGGTACTGGGGGATGAAAAGCTGGACGTGAGCCAGCAATGTGCGCTTGCAGCCCAGAAGGCCAACCATATCTTGGGCTGCATCAAAGGAAGCGTGGCCAGCAGGTCGCAGGAGGTGACTCTGCCCCTCTCCTCTGCTCTGGTGAGGACTCACCTGGAGTACTGCATGCAGCCCCGGAGCCCTCAGCACAAGAAGGGCACAGAACTGTTGGAGTGGGTCCAGAAGAGGGCCGCAAAAATCATCCGAGGGCTGGAGCACCTCTCCTGCGAGGACAGGCTGAGAGAGTTGGGGTTGTTCAGCCTTGAGAGGAGAAGGCTGTGGGCACACTTTATTGCGGCCTTTCAGTACTTAAAGGGGGCCTTCAGGAAAGATGGGGACAATCTTTTTAGCAAGGCCTGTTGTGACAGGACAAGGAGTAATGGTTTTAAACTAAAGGCGGGTAGATTTAGACTGGATGTAAGGAAGAAATGTTTTACAATGAGGGTGGTGAAACACTGAAACTGGTTGCCCGGAGAGGTGGTGGCGGGCCCCATCCCTGGAAACATCGAAGGTCAGGTTGTCAGGGCTCTGAGCAACCTGATCTAGTTAAAGATGTCCCTGCTGACTGCAGAGGGGTTGGGCTAGATGACCTTTAAAGGTCTTTTCCAACCCAAAGCATTCTAAGATTCTATATTGTATATAGCTGTGGATTGGTTTGAAACTGTGATGTATGTGTGCGTGGACGTGTGTGTGTGAGAACGAGTGTGTTCTGCATTTCCTCCTCGGTTACCTGTCCTACCAATTACTATTTAACCTGATTTAATCGTAGGACTTTCTACCGGAAAAATTAAAAAAGGAACTGGATTTAGTACAGGTGAAAAATGAACTCACCATTATGCAACCATGGCAAAGTTTCTGTGCACAATACCCTGATTTTAATTCATTAGCACTTAATAAGAACTGAATTTTCATTTGAAGGTCAACTAAATTAAATCATATGCTAATTAATTTTAAAAAATAAAGTAGCGATTAATTATTTCCAGGTGTTCACCAAAGTCTGTGCTCCTGTGGGAGTGTCACTTAAAGCGAGTCACTATTTTTCTATGTTCTCTGAAATGGAGTCAGTTTCAGTCAGCTGGAGGACTTATGTTGTCAGAAACAGAATTAGGTATATGCCTTGGCTAGGGGTTAGCCCTAAAAACTCACTTTGTGCAACCCAGAAGCCTGTAAGTATTCTGCCTGTAAAACATAATGGATATAAAATTCCTGTTTGGCCAGCTGTAGTTCTCACCATGGAAAAATCTTGCTGTCCTAAAGACATAAATGTTTGAGAAGGGATAAACTGAAAGATAGAACATTTCAAATGCAGGGGAGCTGTGCAAATCGACCTAAATTAGACATTGATAAGTGGGTGAAAAAGATTGACTGAAACGCTAATATGTTCAAAAAGAGGTGTTTAAAATCAGCTCTTAAGTATATATTAAGACATCTAAATGAATGACCTGATTTTCAGAAGTGCTGAGTGCTCAGCAGCTACCAATGAAATGTTTTTGCTTCACCCTTGGGCTATGATTAGACCTGGAAAATTTCAGCCTGAAAAATTTCAATTATAGGTAACCGAAAAAGAACCTTTTTAAAGGAAGAGTTTCAACACCCCCAACCGTAGCTGTGGCTCTGCATGCCAGCTACAGTGATAACATTTTTCTCTCCCTTGGTTAGAAAGATTTCTATGAAAGCATATTGGCTAAGACAAGCTAAATGGTGTGGTTTGGGTTTTTTTTTTTAAAACCAGGTACATAACCATCACTATCCAACCAAGTGCCTATTCTCCTAGCACCCTCCATAATGGTTCTTTCAAGCGGTACGTAATGCAGGTTATTCACTTTTCCTTTTAATCTGACGTATCTGTAGCATTGTGCATCCAGACGGGGTCCAGACCATCAACTACTCAAGACGTATTTCTGCTCTACCCTTCACCAGTACGGGCAGCCATAACAGCTGACACTAATCTACTTAGCTGGTTTATTTAGATCCTACTTATTTTTAAATACTAGTTGACCTGGAGACATCCAGCTGCGCTCCTGTCAGTCCAATGCGAGCGCCTACTTCCATTTCCCCCCCTCAACCCTTACCTTCAGCTGTGTGGCATCTTCTCCTGGGAAGGGTCTAAGCGAGGCGGCCAGGATTTTCTCAGCTTTTTCCTTTCCCAGTGCCTTGTACAACAGGCCCTGCCCCTGACGGCAGCAGCAGGATGCCAACGGTTATCGTACCAGTTGTGCCTGAAACGTCTCTTGTGGGCAGAAGGTGAGGTTAGAGGAGATGCCCTTCTGTCAGCTCGAAGCACGAGCGGGTGGGAGCGTTACTTGGTGGATCCCACCTGCGGAGATGAACTGCCTGGTCTATTACCCGAACACTTGCAAAAATATCTGTACAGGTTGTTGCACCTGAAAAGGTCTGTTTTACCAAGCCGTATAAACTTGGACTCCAATAAATCTAATCTGTCATAACGATAGATTAAAATGAAATCTTGGTAGATATAAAAATAACATTTTAGAGTCAAAGCTCAAGAATATCTCCCTAACTTCTCATAAATCACCATTTTATAGTACTTCATTTTAACACATTTTCCTCGGTTTATGAGGCAAAAGAATACCCTAATCATGTGGCAGCCTCCATGCACACCATTACCTGTAATTTTAGACGCCTGCTTGATTTCTTTCACTCTGGAAATATTCCAGTCATTTTTCACAGTATCATGCTTAAAAAATAAAATGCACTGAACCTGTTTCTTTCATAATGACCAGCTTTTTCCCTCTTTAATCTTCTTATGGCTCCCTAAAACATGGTGATTTATCTATGCTGTATGCGGGACCCAGGTGTGTTGCACATTAGAAACGACTCAGTAAATAAGCCATACAGAGAGTAGCTAGGGAAGTGAATTTTAAAAGATCATTAAAACCACTTAACATTCAGATCTTACTATTTCTCCTTTTCCTTAGCATTTGCAAAATTTTGTTTGAGCAGCGTTGCTTTATACAGCCAAAAAAAAAAAAAAAAAAAATGGCATGGAAGAGCATGGGGGGTTACGCAGTGTTTAGACAAAATAGTGTCTGATTATTGGCAGGAAAGGTAGGATTGAGAGTTTATTGCAAGCTAGACTTTTTTCTTGGAGCTGAATTCAACATACAGCTGATATATTGGAACAGGAATAGTTGGCGAGTATTCCGACTGGCTTACTTAAAGACCAAATATTTTCTTCACGGGTTGTTAAAGGTTGGGGCTAATTCCCAGGTGCATTCAACCATGCAGCCTGCCGAGACAGTTGTTTCAATACAGCGGAGGGGTGCAGAGCCAAGTGCCCCTGACATGGACACTGTCACTGCAGCTACCAAGTAAAAGCAGGTCTGGAGGAACTAAGGGATGCTCAGACTTCAGTGAGCGCTGCGATGCTTGATGTGCGGTAGATAAAAGCCGCCTATCTTTGGTTCATTTATGTCATTAAATGTCATGTTTGGTTCATTCATGTGTGATCAATGATGACATTAAGAACTGTGCTCCAGAGTAGTATCAGAAACACTGATTATTTTCAGTCCTGCCGGGAGGAATGTTAACTCTTACAGTCCCAATTTGTGGTTACCCAAGGTAAATGGTGCCCAGTGTGTGTTATGAAAAAACTAAGCATACTGTGCTGCCAAATCATATCCTGACTTGGATTGTCTGGTATGACTTAACAGATAAGTAGTTGTGTTAGGAGAAGACTAACACTGCTTTATGCCTTTTAAAAAATCAGAGGTGGTTCCCAAGCGAATTAGAGATGAATGAAGGCTCTAGGGATGGCCAGAGCTTTTGTGGACCACGGAATCATTTAGGACTATGACACTGGCTCATGCCCATTGCATAAGGCTCTAAAAGGCTAAGCAAGCACAGAGGACCAGCTGAGCCCAAGGAATACCACTAAGCTACTGAAAACTTGCACGCAGAAAGCGGTATATCATGAGCATTTGTGGGATTCCCACCGCTGCTTGCCAACTGAAATGGAGGTGGCACTCTTGCCTCATATGCAATTTGGGAACAGCTTTTATTGACCGGTGCACTTGGTCTTACACTTTTCCTCTTGCTTGGCTCAGATTTTCTTCATAAATCTGGGTTTATTCCTTTTCTTTATTTTATTCTTTTTAATCCTAAAAGTAAATCTGTCTTTGGACCTTTTGGCTTGAATATTTGATCTAATATTTGCATTTGAAAAGAAGAAATCTTTGGTATGGTCTTGACCTTAAAGATTTTGAAACTCAGAATCTGCATACTAATGCAACGACTGATTTCTACTGCTGCAATAAGAACCACAGACTCTTACAGCTAGGCAGTAACTCCTTTCCATGTTCCGCTCTTTTTAGAAACACACTTTGCAAAAAATAACTTTTGCAAAATTATTGTATATTGTCTGGGATAATTTGGAATCCTGTGCAATTTTTAAACTGCTTTCTTGAACCCTGGAACAATTAGAAAACTGTTTATGACCAAAATGAAAGTTTAAGACAAAATTACAATCCCATAAGAATAAACTGGGGAGAGCCAGCTATGGGAATGTGTGAAGATGTGCCAAATAGCATAGGTGGTCTCCAGCTGTGGTGCCTAACGCTGGCGCTCAGCGCAGCTGCAGGGTCAAACTGCCAGCTGTGCCAAAGGGTGGGAGAAGCGACAGCTCCCCACACTGTGCAATAACTGGAGTTTGCCATAAGCTATGTGATGCTCCGCGACAAAGAGCAGCGTGATGGGGCACATATATCAGCCCAGCACGGGGCTCCTTAAAGCCCATTTGTTGTTATTGACCAAAGCGTGTAATTGTTCCTCTGATGCTGGGGATTGATTTTTGCATGAAATTGGAGTCATTCCTCATTCTAGGAGAAGAGGTGGCACCTGTGAGCTGCAATTAAAGGCACAGGTCTGGGAGTATGAAGTACTGTGCAATGGGTGTTGGACAAGATATCTCTAAGGGTCTGATGGGACAGAGCCTCAGGCATCTCTCCCCCCCCCATAGCAGGTAATATCACACCTTATCGTCAATTTTGGCTGTTTGAAGGGCTGTGTTTGGGCCCTGGCTGCATGGTACTTAAGGCAGAGGACTTCCGATTCCAGCTTTGTCAGTACAGTTCCTTTTACAAACATGCAATTAAATTATGCAGAAAAAGATTGTATTAATTTAGGGTATGGGGCTACAGGTGATACAAATCTGGGCTTGTTCAAACAAGCCAGGATCCTGAAGGCTTTGTGAAAAGTTTCAGCAAAGCCAGAATTTCACTCAATGGATTTAAAGTTTGCTTGAAAAATTCCCTACAGATTTTCACACCATTCCCATTTATACCAAGAGGTCCTTCAACTCGCTTTGTGATTAAACTTGGAATTTGATGAAATTCTTATTTATTTTTGTTCTGATTCAGGCTGATAGGATAACCCCTTGTAACTCATAGTACAGCGTGACATCCTGGTTTGAAAGGCCAGTGCAGTGATCCGGCTGATAGCAGTGAGTAGTGTTTTAAGTCCACAGTAGGGTGAAAAAAAGTGCAGCAAGGGCAAATTTTAACAAATTGTACATCAGTGAGATATTCCTCTTTCAAACTTGGATTTATAAACTTACTGTCATGCCACAAAAGAAGTAAGAAGCTGTGCAGGTAATTAAATATTTGCCTTGGGGGATTATTTGCAGTTAATTAAAGCCATACACTTTCAGTGCATACCTTTTCTACAGATTATTAAGTTTGGATCAGATGTTAACAACCCAGCTTTCTCACTTATCCATCAGAGATTATTCTTGGTGAGTTTCAGGAACAGAGTTTTACAGGCGCATCCTTTGGTATATTGTAAGATTTGCTCTACTGTATCGTCGAAAGGGACCTTCCAGAAGTAGAACCGTAACAAGACTGTCGTAGCGTAATCTGTGATCATGCACTGTAGATCTTTTGGCACTGTCACTTAAGCTTTCCATCTAGCAGCGTTTTAGAAAGCGTCTCACTCTGGAACACAAATAGTGATTACCTGTTACCGTTGTTATGACCTCAAGTGTACTCACTCCTGTAGTTTGCAGAAATGTCCAGTTAGATCGGCGGTGTTTTTTAACAAGGCTCCAAGAGAGCGCTCTATCCAGTGAAAGCTGTGTGCTATGTGGATGAGCAGAGCTAAAACGGGTGGCTGTGCTGCTGTAATTTCCTGAGTGCAATGGAATGATGCATTTCTCTATCCCCACGCAAAAACTAAGGAGTGGCTGTTGTCAGAAAACGTCATTTGACACAACAAAATAGTGCCCTGCGTTTACAAAGACCGCAGATAGCATAGCAATCGGCCTTACGTCATCTAATTTAAACTTCGCCCTGCCACTGGTTCAGGGTATGGCTTTGGGCAGTTCATTTTACTGGTCTCCCCAAAAAGAAGAAGCAGTCTTAGCCATGATAATTACTTTGGGTGTTCTGTCATCGAAAGAAATGAGGTTAGGATTTGCACTGGGATTTATAGGACTTAATGTTTGTCAAGCTTGTGGAAGTCCAACCATGAAAAGTGCTGGGTTTGTTCTAAATAGATAAGAAATCACTTTATGTATCAAGTAGGTGGTTCGTGCTGTTTCTCATAGCTGTGTGCCACTCTGTTCATTAGAAATAAAATTCTCAATAGTGCTGCCACTTATTCTCATGCATCCTTTCTTGCCAGCTCCTTGTTTAAGACTTGTACTGCAGGCAAAAAACCGCTCAGTAAGTGCACAGATTTTGAAATCAATTTGAATAATTGAAACCCGTGAGTATACTTTTGTAGTATGTAAGTCTGTAGTTAAACAGATAGAAAATCTGTCAGCGTATCAAAATGCCAGATATGAAGCTAGCACCTAAGGGCTACCTGTGTCTGAAGTAACTACCAGACTTTTCCAGCATGAAAACCGCTGCAGGATTTGTTTGTTTGCTGTTTCCTCAGACTCCCTGAAAGACTCCAAAGGCGCACAGGAGAGTGACCCAGTGCATCCTGTGGGTTGTGAACAAGATCCAGCCAAAGGTAAAGTTTTGTATCAAAATTCTTTAAGACACAGATAATGAACCAGTTGGGAACCTTAGTTCTTCCAGTTTCAACATCCAGTGATTTTCAGCCTGACCTCTGCTGCCTTAAGAAAACACTGTCAGCTAACAGAGGTTGTGTGCCAACCAGTTGTGGTGCAGTAATCTCTGGTGTTGCTGGAAAAGACGCACGTTTCCAAATACATGGGCTTAACCATATTGATTCTGGGTGCATAGCATTGTTGTTATTGTCCTTTGCTGATGATGTTTAAAAGCCTGTGGGGTGATTCTGTTCCTTCTGCTAAGTCAACTGTCAAGTGTGAGTGCTTTGCAACAGCTCCTATGAGAATCAGTGTGTCAAGCCTGAGCTACAAGCGAAGGAAAAAAAACAAAAAAGTTGATTCAGGGTCAGTTTTGACCAGCCACTTAACATACTTAATGCTTAGAGTTTGTTAAGTGATATTTTCATATATAAAATAATTCCAGCATTGCTTGTTTAATAGAAAAGAAGCAATATTTGGCTGAAAAGGACGATGCTATATGTTAGGTTTGTGTCCTGTTTTGATGAACTTGCAGTTGCCTGCATGCAGCCATGTTGCTGATGTCATTTCCAATTTGTCATGTTAACAGGACAACAGGCTGTTTCAGCAGAGGAGGAGATGAAAACTGGGGCAGATTCTCAAAGCATGGAAATAGAAGGTACTGCACATGCCTTGAAACCAAAGAGCAAGATTAACAGGCAAAAACATGAGTTATCGCTCAGCTATTATCAGTAGTGTTTAAGTGCCCTTTCTTTCTCCATACCTACTAAGCTAAATCTGTGGAGCCGGATCTTCTTCTGGTAACTCTTAAATTCAGCTCTGAGCAGGGGAGTATTTCTGGATTCGCGGTGATAAAAGCTGACTTTTTAATGACTGCAACTGTTACAGAAAGAAGTGAACATTGCATTTCTGATTCCTGATGACAGACACTTCAGCCTTATGCATTTGGAGCCCTGAATGCTCTGTCCCCACTCCAGCAAAACACTTGAGTATGTGTGTCCCTGGGCTTGCAATGAATCCCAGTGAAGGCCCATGCTTGGAGCTAGGCACGTGGGGTTTTTGTGCTAAATCCCAGAAAGCTCAGCATCTTGGAGGATCAAGGCCTTGCTCTCAACTACAGCCCCTTGGATTTCCCTGAGACAGCTTTTGTTTCTGTACTTTTGGGGAAAAGGATCCTTTTCCTCGGCCCGTGTTTTTAATGGTAATCTCTCTAGTCTGTGTTAATCCTGTATGTCCGTTCTGAAAAGCCTTACTGTTCATCTGCTTTTTATCAAATTTATTCAGAGCCATTGTTGAACCAAGAAGACACAACAGAAGCGGAGATACCTTTGATTTGTGGTGCAGAGGAAAAAGAAGAAAAAGGAAAAGAAGAAGAAGAAGGTGAGGCTACTTGTAAGATAGATTGAGACAGAGAATGCTGCTGGGCTCATGTTCTCCTTTTCTGTTGTGAGGAAGCAGGGAAAGAGCACATAAAAATGTTTTGGGTTTGTTTTGGGTTTTTTTTCCCTAAGAAAAAAAAAATCCTTTTTTGCCTATCCTTGAGTGTTATTTTGATACATTGGACTTGGATTTGCATAGGAAAATGAGTGCGAATATGTGCACATTCAGGTTCTAAAGTGACTTTAAAATAAATACTCCTCTCGTTGTTTTTCTGCATTAAAGTGCGTAAGGCTGATTAAACAACCAATTTATGTCCATTTAAGTACCCTCTTGATCATGTTCGCTAGAAGCATCGAGACTATTTACAATAAATGGGTATGATAATTATTTGTGAGGTCATTAATAGAGATTTAACTAGTAATTAACTAAAACTAGTAATTCTAATAAAAAAACACAATATTTGGAGCAGGAACATAGAGTCTTGCTGAAGCAGTAATTTCTTCTGGGAGTAAAGCATTCAAGTCCTTAGGAATGCTTTTGCAAAGAAATGTAGTTTAATTTTAAGTGTCAGATGCTTCCAAGAACCTGACGTTCAGCTCACCATTTGTAACAGGCACATGGTTATATAAAAAATAACATATTATGTAAATAATTCTCTAATTGTAAAGTAACTGCAAGTTAATAATTATATGGTCATTTGTAGAGCACAGGGATGAATTTTACAGTTCCAAATTAAAATACAGACATGATTTTTATTGAAAATTCAGGTCAATACTAACTGTGTTGTCCTAATTATGAATTCATTTTCCCAGCCACATTGACACCAACTTAATTGCAAACCTGTGTTAGCAATATTGACACTTTTCTTCGCTGCAGACTCAGGTTAATAGAACCTCTTTGTTCATATACAGCTAAACAACATTTCCTCTCCTTATTTTTTTTTTTTTAATTGCCTATCCAAGTTGAGACTAATCACATCTCTTTATTATCAGTCATGTTATGGTATCGGGTTTGTGCTTTATCACTGGCGGTGAAAATAGAATTGATATAATCCTTACTTCAAATCCAGGTAAATGGTATTGCGCTAGCTCGGTTGCAAATCCAGGTTATATAATACAAGCTCACTCTGATTGCAAATACCAAAGTCATTATGTTAATTTCCTCCTAATAGAAATTATTTACATTTTATTTTATGCCTCATCAAAAGCAAGTTGGACAAAATGTACTTTCATTATTTGTACATTTCCTTCTCCTTAATACTTTAGTGTCCCCTACAGCTAGTCGCTGTCATTTAGTTCTCAGTGGAGAGATTATATTTCACCATCTGTTCTACCTACTATTAAAATATGCAACATTAAGGAAATGAAGGTAATGTCAGAAAAGGGTTGTTCTTGGCACTTTTCCTTTTCCTGCCCCTGATTTAAAAGGTTCAAGTACTAAGTAAAAGGTTCTTTCCAAACATTTGGAAACGTGTTCCTAGCTGGGGCCTCGGGTATTGCTCCTGTACAAGATTTGTCTAATCCAAAGCTCGGTGAAGTTCATAGAAGGACTCTCATTGATTGAGGTGAGCTTTTGCTCAGTTCCACGATAAGAGGAGATGATGTGTTGAGTCTACATGCAGGATAACAGCACTTAGCTAATGGCATAGCTACTCTGTTCAGCTCCTTCCAAACATACTGTCTTTGGGTCAGAGCAAATAAATGGGTGCTTTTTCAGGGTTTTGAGAAGGGAAGGAAATTAAGGCTTTCCCTTGCTTTGTTTCATTCTTATGGGTGTGAGAACGTGTAGAGCACCCTCAAAGCTCATCTTACTAGATGCTTCCAGTTCTGGTGGGCACATACTCTGCCACATGAATTTTGAAAGTTCACCGCAAAGCAAGGTGGATCTGGACAAAGAGAGGTAAAAAAAGAAAATCAGCTGAAGTTCAGGCTGATAAAATAAGATACATTCCCCAAAGAGAGACTTCTCTTAATGGAAGGAGGTTACCTGGCATAAACCAGAGATTTAATATGTAATATTATTTTATGTAACCCAAGTGCTACCTCATAAATTAAATCAGTTAAATAGTTTTCCAGCAGCATCCACAGTACATTTGACATGCAATGAAATGGCATATTTTTGTCTAAGCACATGTGGGGAAAAAAGCTAACGTGGGACTGCTAGTCCCATTAAACAGAAATACATGGATCTTAAGTGGGTTTGACCTGTACTGGATCTGTATGCATAGCCAAATGTAGCAACTACTGAACTGCAAACTACCTGGTCTTTCTGTTCTATGTCTGATATTTTTTTTGTGTTACCAAGCTCATCCTGGAGCAACGGGTAGCGCATAGCTGTCTCTCTCTCTCCCCCCCCTCTCTCACCAGGAGCCATTAGGTTAATGGGAATCATCTGTGACCTGTGCTGTCCCCAGCACTGGAGCTGTGGAAGCCACTAAATGATCAACAAAGATCAAAGTCCCTTTTCCAACCTAAAGCTAGATTTCTGCTTAGGTACTGATTGTGGCTTTGAAGCATGCTAGGAATGTTTTCAGTGATCCATTTTTCCGTGGAAAAATGACCGTTTCTTGCTGGTTTTGAGATGTGTCTCAGTTTTTGCAAACTTCTGACAAACCTTAGGTAACCTTCTGATCTAACTGTGCAAGTTTTACTACCAGTTCATGTGTGTGTTCTGGGGATTTTAGGGCTTGCAGGGTCCTTTCTGTGTAGCTCATTTGGCTTCACAGCTCCAGGGTCACACCATAGCGCGTATTACCAGAGAGTCATGGATCCTGGTGCTTTCGAGGTTCTGGGGCACCAGGAGCCCGGAGGAATGAAGAATCAAAGTCTTGGCAATCTCATTACTGTGTCTCATTTCCAGCAGTAAGAAACAAGCCAGATTACCCCAAAGAATTTAACAATGTAAGGCACTGTGTGTGTTTCGTAAAAACCTGCTGTTGCTTTTTCCAAAATCAGTAATGAAATCTAGCATGTGCCAATTTATTCCCTTTTTTCCTACCATAACTTGAAGTTACGTATTACTAGGGAGCAACTGAAGAAAAAAGACAAACTAAGGTGCCTTTTTAATTTTATTCCAGCTGCTATAATGCACTCATTCTAGTTCACAAAAGAATAATGAAAATCTGTGTTTCTTATAAGAAAGGGAATATTCTCAAATCCCTGTATTAAAAAGCAAAGTGGTGATCACTGACCTATTTGCTAACCAGGTAAGTGTGCACGCTTTTAATAGAACGTTTGGCAGTCCCTTTATATGTACGCTTGCAAATAGCCGTGTCATGTAATGACCATGCATTCAACATTTAGTTGTGGTTTTAATTAGCACAGTTTTTCCACAACACAGTTCGCAGCACACAGACATAAAACTCATGTTTGTGTGACTATGTAGTCATTTCCTCCTCCGAGCCTGCTCTCCCCTCTACCTTCTTATTTCTCACCTCTTCCTATCTCCCTTTGTCAAGACATTAGATATGACGATTGCCCTCACTGATCATCTCTGGAAGTTGCTTAAGCCTTTGGAGGATAGGATTTCTGTCAGAGCGCTGGAATATGAACAGAAGGAACCATGATTTCTCTGTTGGCTCTCTTCTGTATTCGGGCTAAAATATTTTGTCTTGAAAAGGATATTAAAGTGTCCAAGGATTTAGCTTAAGAGCAGAACACAGCCCTTATAATTAGTACTTCTGTGCAGTTGCATCTTAGCCTGTTTGAATGCCATGTTTAGGTTTATTAACCTAAAAATGGTTTATTAACCTTTTTTTTTTTTTTTCTTGTATGAGCCATACAGTATTAAGGCAGGCTTGGGAATGGGCTGGGAGAGGTTTCACTGTTTAAATCATTTGTAGTATACATGATTTTCTTTGCTGGTCTTCTGGTCGGTGCCTGTTTATTATAAATTTGAATTCTGCCTAATTTCTGTTCTAGCTAAGCCCAGTTTTGCTTAATAGTCTTTGTTACGTGAATAGCTATGGAACTCTGTAGCCATCATTTCGCCCATTCTTCACTCACACAGCTGGATTTTCAGGTCATTTACCCATCTGTACTTTAGCAAGAGTGATAATTTTATGGCATAATCTTGGAGAGAATTAAATATTCCAAAACCCGGAGGAAAAGAGCTCTCAATTTTTATAGTTTCAGTCTCAGGCATTTATAGGATTTTACATGCATTGGTGCAGTCGTAAATAATGTCAAAATAATGACTTTCTTTGATATGACATTGTGGCTGTAGAGAAACTAAATACTTCTTGACAAAGATCTTTTTGGACAAATCCGACATCTTTATTCTTGAGTCATGGCAATTGTAACTACCTTTTATTTCTTAACCAAACCTCTTTTCAGCTTCCAGTGGAGATGGCTGAGACATTTTGGAAACAAAGAGATTTTAAAAGTCTTGCTTATATATCTTTAAAAAGATATTTTCTTTTTGTTCGGACAGAAAAGAATACAAAGATATTTTGGAGTGTTGTGTCTTCTGACAATCTAGTATAAAGGCTCCAACTTCTTTCATTCAGTTGCCCAAAGAAAAAAGAAAGAAATCAGATACAGTGTGTTTGGTCTTTGATAGCAACCCATACTGAATGGATCAGATTAGATTTTGGGGGCTGTTGCAGAATAGTCTAGCCCTAAATATGAAGTGTATCTTTAAAATCTGTTTCTGGCAGGTATTGGTATTTGGCAAAGAAAAAAAAAAATACACACCTTTGTACCTTTTGCAGAAATGCTGGAAGTGCTGCGGAACCAGAAAATTGCAAATGGGTATTTAAACTCACATGTCTAAAGCTCTAAGCTACGCAGAGAGGTGGACTGTGGCAAAGCAAGTAGCTGCAAGTAGTTGGAAGTAGGCAATTACAAGGTTACCACTGGAAAGCCAAAAAAGTGCCTTTATCCAGGGGATACCTTTAGGTTTTAAGAAGCCTCACTTTACATGCCTTTATTTTCTCGAGAACTTCATGAAACTCAAGTGAACTTTGCAGTTGCAATATCAGCCAGATGAAGAGCTTTTGCAACCAGATTCTGCTTGCCAGCCTGCTGTGGTCAGTCTGTGGTGGTCCAAGGGCTGTTTGGTCTCTTATCTCCCAGTGCAAAGCACTTTGTTCTTCTGATGGCATCACAGCTGTGGCAGAAAAGTATATCCAGGTAATTTCTATGCCTTGCTGTGGAAGTAGCGAAGGCCATAACTTGTAGGCAGGGAAAATGAACCTTTTAGCCTAGCAAAAGATTACTTTTGGAAGGGGAGGCGGCATTTTTTTCTGTGATTGCAAACGGTATGTTGAATTTCATGAACGCTCTTAAAATGTCCTGCATAGGTATGGAATTGGGGTAGCTGTGTTGAAAGCTGAAGCCGGCTGAAGCTGACGTGCCTGTGAGTGGCTCTGTGCAAGCATGTTCTGTGGTCCATTTGGATGTTGCAGCTTGCGGAAGAGGAGTGGGTTTTTTGGTCCCAGTGTCCATGGTTATATTTGTGGTGGCTTTGTCAGTTCTGAACTGGGAGGTCTCCAGGCTCTTATCTCGGCAAAGGGTAGTTGGTATCAGCAATTGGTTCACTGATGGCAAAGGATAAGCAGGATTTTTAGAAGGGAACGTCGCTTTGTTGGACCAGCTTTGCTGAACCATGTCCCTGGCTTGCGGGCTGTTGTGACCAGTGGTATGCACCAGCAGGGCGATGGAGGTGATGGGGTTCGTTCATTTTCTAAGCATGGGCCGGTGCAGAAGTCATACCACATCGGGCAGCACACGCTGCGTAACATGATGTTCCTCCCTGGCTCTGAGAGGTGGCAAAAGGGATGCAGCCCCCCTGCAGGCCTTCCCTAAGGGTGCTGCCTGGGCCATGCTGAGCAGCACTGTGCATTGGCAGGACAGGCTGGTTATTATACCGTCAGTAGTCTGCTCCAGATATTGATTTCAATCTCCTGGAGGGAAAAAAGTCGTATTTTTTCCCTGCCACAGAAGGAATCTGTTTCTTTTCATTACTCTCCATATATCAGATTCTAGCCTGAATGTATGTAAAGAATAGGTGATGCGAGATCAGGTTTAAGTTTTAATTATTTTTCATCTCTTTCTATGACAAATGATATATTTTTTCTATGTCCTTTTCTAATAAGAAGTAGAAAATGTTAGGAATTTTTCAGCTTCAAGATTTTGCCCACTGTCACAGTCACTTTATGTTATCAGGGTTGATGGTAGGGTACAAGACAAAAAGCCAAAAGGAAAGAGAAAAAGTAACAAGAAAAGGGAATGCTTTAACAGTGGTAGTGTGTAAGGTTTATTGTGTGTATTTGATGCTTTCTTCATTTCATTTTCAGTAAGCAGAATAGAAATACTATTACGAATCGGCAATTTTTATTTCATTTAAAAATATCATCTCTTTGTTCTTGCTGAAAGTGTTGACAACGCGGCCTTTGTTTAGTTTAATTAACTCATGTTACAATACTGAATTGAAACACACTCAGCATTAAATCAAATCAAATAATTTTTAGAACTCTTTTCCATATCCAGAAAATAGAAAGAAATTTAAAAAATTAAATCCTCTGAGAATCTGGAGGAGAAACTGCATATTTTTAATGGAATATTTTGAAGTGCCATTTTTATTTTCCATGCTAGGAATGCCAAAAAATAGAAAGTCATGAAATTCCGTGGAAAAGCAGATGATATGAAGTCATTTTAAGTCCTCATATGTTTATAATACTATTACATAAAATCTTAGAATGCTTTGGGTTGGGAAGGACCTTTAGAGGTCATCTAGCCCAACCCCTCTGCAGTCAGCAGGGACATCTTGTAACTAGATCAGGTTGCTCAGAGCCCTGACAACCTGACCTTCGATGTTTCCAGGGATGGGGCCCGCCACCACCACTCTGGGCAACCAGTTCCAATGTTTCACCACCCTCATTGTAAAACATTTCTTCCTTACATCCAGTCTAAATCTACCCGCCTTTAGTTTAAAACCATTACTCCTTGTCCTGTCACAACAGGCCTTGCTAAAAAGATTGTCCCCATCTTTCCTGAAGGCCCCCTTTAAGTACTGAAAGGCCGCAATAAAGTGTGCCCACAGCCTTCTCCTCTCAAGGCTGAACAACCCCAACTCTCTCAGCCTGTCCTCGCAGGAGAGGTGCTCCAGCCCTCAGATGATTTTTGCGGCCCTCTTCTGGACCCACTCCAACAGTTCTGTGCCCTTCTTGTGCTGAGGGCTCCGGGGCTGGATGCAGTACTCCAGGTGAGTCCTCACCAGAGCAGAGGAGAGGGGCAGAGTCACCTCCTGCGACCTGCTGGCCACGCTTCCTTTGATGCAGCCCAAGATATGGTTGGCCTTCTGGGCTGCAAGCGCACATTGCTGGCTCACGTCCAGCTTTTCATCCCCCAGTACCCCCCGGTCCTTCTCCGCAGGACTGCTCTCAATCCCTTCATCCCCCTCCAGCCTGTCTTGATATCGGGGTTGCCGCAACCCAGGTGCAGGACATTGCACTTGGCCTTGTTGAACCTCGTGAGGTTCACACAGGCCCACCTCTCCAGCTTGGCCAGGTCTCTTTGGATGACATCCCGTCCTTCTGGCTTGTCAACTGCACCACTCAACTTGGGGTCATCTGCTAACTTGCTGAGGGGGCGCTCGATCTTGCTGTCTATGTTGCTGATATTAAACGGCACTGGTCCCAGTACAGACCCCTGAGGGACACCACTTGTCACTGGTCTCCATTTGGACATCGAGCCACTGATAATGCCCTTCTAGCATATGAAAACTGGAAAGATAATGGAATGCATATTTCATGTGATGGTGTCCAAGTCTACTAGGCTTTGGGTTTAGCTCAAATCTCCAAAGAAGTAGTGGTGCCTTACGCAAACGAAGCACGTACCTCTTTCAAATCATTTAAAATGGCACCCAAGGAACAAGTGAAATGAATATGGGAGAGATGATGACATCTTAGAAACTTTTTCCTGTAACATATTGAAAAAGTAGGGCTCACTGGCCAAGGACTGCACTGGTACAGATGGCATCATACTTAACAGTATATCTGGAAATTAGCTTTAGCACCTTCAGAGAAATGGCACCAGTTTTAAATATGCTATACAGCTACAGAGGCGTCTGTTTGAACAGTGGGCTTAACTCCTGTTTGTGACAGTAGGAACTTCAGTCTTAAATTAGAATAGGTCCAGTAAACCAAGGTGTGGGGAGCTACACAAGGAAAGAATTTGATCACTCGAGGACAAATTTTACATTGTGCACTGTGAGCTACAAAAGAAGGACTCATTTTGTTAAGCAATGATTAATTTTGGAATTGTACCTCCTTTGATAAAGTTCATTTATGACAGGATATGTGCAGATCCAACTGTGCATACCTTTGGATATCTGGAATTCTGTGCTCTCCCTTGCTTTATGTTGTGTAGGGTGGTATACAGCAAGCAGAACATGCCACGCTGCCCAGGTTGTTGTTGTAGAGCTTTTCTATAAATGCAAATGGCCAGATGCTTAAGGCAGCAGAGAAAGAAACTGCACTTAGCCAGTGATTTTCATGAAATAGAGAGTGGAATGCAGTCATAGCTAAGTGTGGAAAAAAACACAAGCAGTAGAGTGGGGGGGTGTGATTTGGGAGAACTGTCTTTTATTTCAAGTACAGAACAGGAACAAAATCAAAGAAAGCAGTGTATGTCCTAGAATCAAAACGTCCCCTTGGTTGTTCTTTTGGGGGGGTGGCAGAATGACATTGTCGCTTCTCTTTCAGTAGCTATATTGCTGTAGTTGTGCTCAGTGGTGTGGGAGACTAGTTAACCTTGTTCTCATATGAGAAGGGTGGGATTTACTCACTGTACATACTATCAGGTGGGTCATGAGAAGGATGGGATTTACATACTATCAGGTGGGTCAGGAGGTACATTTTTTGATTCAGCTCTGTTCTGTTTCCTCTTTTGTGCATCCCCACAATGTTGGCTTTGCCAGGGAGACACACCGTGGCTTCATAGGTGCTTGGAGAGGAAGGCCAGTGCTGTACAAGGAGGGACTGTTACACAGGGAGGGGGAAGATGTGTCTACCACTTGAAAAGTAGAGGTTGCCTTGATAGGGCATGACCCTGACTGAGATTAAATCTGCTTCTTACTGCTGCAGATCCAGGTCGGGAAAAATCCCACCCAGTCTCATTCAGATCTTTGAAGCATTACCCTTTCCTCATATCTCTGGATCTTCTCATCCTTTTTTCTGCCTGTTACCCATAATTTTTTGGCAGCAGGTTTTCTGTCCCCTTGCCTTTTCCTAATGCAGTTGACAGACGAGTGTTCTCTTGAGCAGATCTTGCCATCTGGAACAGTTTTCCTCTGCCTGGTTGGCTTTCATCACATTTCACCTCCAGAAGAGCATGTGTGGTGGGTTGACCCTGGCTGGATGCCAGGTGCCCACCAAACCCGCTCTATCACTCCCCCTACTCAAATGGACAGGGGAGGGGAGAGAAAGCATAATGAAAGTTTCATGGGTCGAGGTAAGGACAGGGAGAGATCATTCACTAACTACTGTCATGGGCAAAATGGACTCGATTTGGGGAAATTAGTTTAATTTATTACCAATCAAATCAGGGTAGGATAATGAGAAATAAAAACCAAATCTTAAAACAACTTCTCCTCACCCCTCCCTTCTTCCCAGGCTGAACTTCACTCCTGAATTCTCTACCTCTTCCCCGAGAGCAGCACAGGGGGATAGGGAATGGGGCTTGCAGTCAGTCGCTCCTTCCTCCTCAGGGGAGGACTCCTCACACTCTTCCCCTGCTCCAGCATGGGGTCCCTCCCACAGGAGACAGTCCTCCATGAACTTCTCCAACATGGGTCCTTCACACAGGCTGCAGTTCTTCACGAACTGCTCCAGCGTGGGTCCCTTCCACAGGGCCACAGGTCCTGCCAGGAGCCTGCTCCACTGTGGGCTTCCCACAGGGTCACAGCCTCCTTTGGGTGCATCTGCCTGCTCCCACGTGGGGCCCTCCAGGGGCTACAGATGGATATCTGCTCCACTGTTAACCTCCATGGGCTGCAGGGGGACAGCCTGCCTCACCATGGTCTTCACCACGGGCTGCAGGGGAATCTCTGCTCTGGTGCCTGGAGCACCTCCTGCCCCTCCTTCACTGGCCTTGGTGTCTGCAGGGCTGTTCCTCTCACATGTTCTCACTTCTCTCTCAGGCTGCAGTTGCACAGGGTTTCCCCTCCCCACTCCCCTTCTTAAATACATTATCCCAGAGGTGCTACCACTGTTGCTGGTGGGCTTGGCCTTGGCCAGCGGTGGGTCTATCTTGGAGCCGGCTGAATTAGCTCTGTTGGACATAGGGGAAGCTTCTATTAGCTTCCTCACAGAAGCCACCCCTATAGCCCCCCCACTACCAAAACCTTGCTCCACAAACCCAATACAGCATACAAGGTCACCACCAGTATACCTGGCCCATAGTGTTAGCCCAACAGCCCAAGCTGATCCTATCTCTGGTCACCGTGAATTGTCTGCCAGGAAGGAAGCTAGCATTTAATCTTGCCTTCTACATTTCTGTGACTGCACCTGTATCTTAATCATGCAGTAATGGTATCTCAGTATCATTGGTGCAGGAGTTTAGCTCTTTGGGACTTCCTGTTATTTAATAAGTTCAACACCTCCTTTTTTGAGTCTTGCGTGAGCTCTGGAATTCCTTTCTTGGAGCGCTCCAGTGCACTGTGAATGTGTTCGTAGCTGCAGGTAAACCAGTCCAGCAAAGCAGGTGCTCTGGACGATGCACTTTGCGTTGCAGCTATAGACAGTCTATGGGCAATTGCACAACTCCTTGGTTTTGTTTGAGAGATCCAAGAGAAATATGAAGAGTATGGAATGGCATTGTCTCTTACCCGTGTATATGCTGGGATGCTCATAGTGCAATTGTTCATACCTGATTAACACTGTTCTTTGCTCAAACAGTTATTAAGGATTTTTCTCCCAGATTCAGGATTTACTTGTGACTTTTGTCCTGAGTTTTAAAATCCATAGCTTTCCACAGCCAGCAAATTTCAACCACAAAATGCCCTTCATTATTGTTTCACTAGTGCAGGATCTTTACTTTGAAATGTTGGGATATATAAGCCTTTTGTCTCATTATTCCCCTTTGCGGATGTGCAGCCTTGTTTGTTTGTTTGTTCCCCAGTCACTAGTGTGAAGGGCATAGCTCTGCCAGTAATCATAGCTACTGCAGAGGCAAAAAAAGGCCTTTATTCCATTTACAGCATCCTGTCAAAAAACACTCAATACCTACGTTACTTGACAGCCCTTGAAAGACGGCATGTTTACACGTTCAGCATTTTCTCTGCGGAGGAAATAAGCAGTCACTTACAGGCTGTACCATTCTTACCTGGATAGAAAATCAGTTAAAATGTGTTCTGGATTCTGAAAAGAAAAAGTCAATAATCTTTTCTTCATTGCCCCCTGGTTACAGCTGACAATGGTATATAGTTAGGGGTCAGGGTGGCAAAGTCACTGTCTCAGTGGCTGGAAAAAATTGAGATTCCCAATTTGTGGCCAAATGCTATCATGGTTACAAGGTGTTTCATCAGTTAAAACGCATTTGCTGGATGTGTTTGTATGACCTGTCAGCCTGAAACATAGCACAAAAGCATCAAATGAGCACAAATGGAGATACCTCAGGTGCTTCAAAATAAGATGTCACTGTGCTGAAAAATCAGTACCGAACTCCAGCAGCTCGATTCAAGGAAATTAAATTGGCTGATTCTTCCAGCTATCCGGGCAACAGGGAAAATTAGCAGAAAAGCTTGCAGACTAAACAGGGAGGTAGTCAGCAGGGCTGTGTCTTAGCATCTCCCCCTCTCCGGGGTGCTGGTACCTGAGCGTGGTGCCTCCCTCAGCCCAGGACCCAGGTGGTCCAAAGAGGATGGAAAACTGAGCAGGACTTGCTCTTTCAAGTGTGCAGCAGCTACACTGCCCTTTTGTTTTGCTTATTCCTAAGTGTTGAAAGGGTTCCACAGGTCCCACATTTTTGTTGATGGTGCATGCATGGAAAGGATGGAAGGGGCTTTCCCTCACAGCTGCCTTGCATGGGATGTCTAGGATGTGAGGGGTAAGGATTTGACCCCTTCCAGCATGGAGAGGGACTTCAACTTGAATTTATTTCAGTGTACTCTGATCAGCAGGGTATGAGGCCGATGGTAAGCACTAGCATGGCCCCTCTCCCTCACTTGGGTTTGGATGCTCATGGCTGCAAGCTTTGCATGGCTGCTGCAATCACACCTCAGTTGAGTCCACTGAGGCTCTTACTATCTCACCTCGTGTGTTTACCGAGTCTTGGCCTGGTCCCTACCAGCACACCTTGTCCTTCCTTTGGCTATCAGGAGGTCATCTCTGGTAGTTGCTTTGGTCTACAAAGCTCGACTTCCAAAAGAGACCAGAGTTGTCCTCTCGTTTTCTGGGGCCACCTCCTCGGGACAGCAGATATTTTATAGTTCCTCTTACATGAGTGTAGCTAACAACTCCCACACTGGTTTCAGAGTAGCAAAACTGGCATCCTCTGTGGTTTTGTTTGTCTTACCACTCTGTCTTCCAAGGGAGTAACTGTTCAGTGTGTAGTAAGTACAGCTATTGTCCTCACTTTCTACAACTGGCAATTTTTTTAATGCCTGTCTCATCAAAAATCTGCTTGCACGTATAAACCTGAGCCTTGAACTGCACAGTCCGCACCAGGTGACTCGGTAACCACGCGGTGGTACTGCAGCCCCCCACAGCATCAAGGGCCAGCTGAATCACAGCTGGTTTTCAAATAGGTGTCCAAAAGTTTGGATGCTTTTTAAGTTTGATTTTGAAGCTCCTGGCCCTGCAACAAGGGCAAGTTTGCTTAAAAAAGAAAAGGAGGAGAAAAGAAAAGGAAGAAAGAAAAGGAAGAAAAAAGAAAAGGAAGAAAAAAAGAAAAAGTCCTTAAACAATATTTCTAATATTGCCTGCTTCCAGCATTACATAGGATGTGGAGGGGAGTAGATTTTCTGGATGCAGTTCTTCTTGCAGATCCAGCTGGCTCTTGAAGTGTGTGAGCATGAAAAGCAGATGATAAGAAATACATATATATCCGGTACCTATCTAAAGGAATGCAAGTTATCTTAGAAACTGATATATACAGAGATCACAGGATCTGCTTGTGAAACAGTTCCCTCTGGCATTATATGCAGCCAATGTTTAACAGTACTGAATTAAAAGTGTGATAGTTTAAGACAGCGGAACTCTTTCCAAATGAACCTTCAAGGGGAGCCTAGCGGAGAGAAATTCCTGTCGAGATTTGGCGAAGAATAGGGTTAATGCCATCATAAATCATAACTCATCACAATTGCTATGGGATATTTAACAACCACGAGTAGTCAGGGCCTGGGTTTTATATCTGATTCCGGCGACAGCAGCGTAGTGCAATGCGTTAGATCGCCGGTACCACTTCCTTCTTTTAATGAGGTCTCCCATCCAAGGATGGGCATAGCCTGCTCTTGCGCAGCTTGCAAATCTGACTGGATCACAGCACACAGCCAAAATAATTGGAGAAGAATCTGTGTGTGGGAGGGAAGGAAATCAGCTGCACAGATTCGCATCCCGAAGCAAGAGCTAGCGTAGCGCTGCTTTTTGGCAGGGGTTTGGTCACAGCTTCTGGTGTCAAAACCAGCTTGCTCTTTGCTAGCCTGCACCTGTAGTCAGCCGTAGCCATATCCAGCTCATTTGAGAAGAGAAGGCAGGGGAGGGCTCCTCGTTTCAATCCCACTGGCACATTCGCAGCTCATGTCTGACAAAGCCATTTAGCGCAAAGATAGCTCAGATGTTGCGCCGGTGTGCGAAGTTTGCCCTGCGAACGCTGTGATTTTCTCTAGCCGGTCTGAGAGATGGGAAAACACAGATGAGCCTTAACCAGGCCTGAAGAGGCTGGAGCGCATCAGCTGCTTGCCATATTGATGAAACACCTGGGGCATTCATTTTGAAACCTAAATGCAGGCTGTTCACCTGTATTGCCAAGTACAACAGAAGCTTCCTTCTGGCTGGTGGGGTGGTATTAATTTAAGGAGAGCACCATCTGCAGGGCCTTGAAGAACAGCAATCAGAGGAGAGAGGTAGAGAGGCCGCCGGAAAAAGTATCATTCTGATCGGGGGGCCTTGTCGCCCCCATCTATTACCTATCATTTCTAATTAGCAGATGTATCTTGGGGAAAGCTGCTCCCATTCGCTTTCTTGCAGATGCTTTTCTTGCTAAGAGCTGTTGTTTTTGCTGAGCCTCCTAAGCTTGTTTCGCAGGCTTTCACAGACATTTGGAGCGGTAATGGTCTCAGTGACCCGGTAATTAAAAGAGTCCTGTACCTCCTCGCTGCGGAGAGCTGCCCCTTTGTCCTTCCTTTTTCTGCTCTCTGCAACGCCACTACCAGATGGTCAGAGATTTTTCACCCTTTCAAAAGGTTTGTGTTTTTCCCATCTCATCAAGCATGTCTCAGCCATGCTTAATTAGCTTAAGGTTTTTCAGCCCCCTGTGATTTGCCCCCCAGGAGATCGGTTAAGGACCCGAACAATTTCAATAAAGGGCTTCTAAGTAAATCCTTAGAGCACAGTTGCAGAGGAATGTAATATTATTTAGTGTTGGGGACCAGTCATTTGTTCTTTCTTCTCTCCCTTCCTTCTGTCTGTCTGTCCGTCCTCCCATCCGTCCTTCTATCTGTCTTTCCTTTCCCATTCTTATCTCTCAGAATATTCAGGGATGCCCCTTGGTTCTTGGCGGTGTTTGGCAGCTTCTGATGGCTGGTGGTATTCAGCCGAGGGCTGTCGCCCTGAGGCCAGCACCAGAGTGCTGTTGCTTTTAACCTGTTTTAATCTGTTTAGCTCCCCCTCAATAAAAAGAGGCAAACGTAATTAGCTATCCAGTGCTAGGAGGCTGTTGGGTTGGGGTATTTTGGTTTAGGGGTTTCTTGTTTGTTTGTTTGCTTGATTCCCAGACTTGTTTGAAACTAGCTTGTGAACTGTATTTACAGATCAGAGCAGTTGAGATGAAAGCTTGGTTAATTAACCGAAAAATAAATTTGCATCTTGCTTTGTATCTGACATTGAACAGCATTGTTTCTGCGTTGTCACATATGCACTTTTATTATTAATTTCCAAGCTTTAGCTGTGTGACTGCAAATGAGATTTCTAAAAAAACCAAAACAGCTCTTTGCCTTCTTCCCTCCCTCCCTATAAAGCATGAGAGCAAACTGTTTAAGCATGTGAGGCACAGATTTTGTGTGGGATCCTAGATACCTCAGAGGTACCTGTGGACACTTGCCAGGTAAATGCATTCAGTGGCTTGTGTTTCACGTTTACAGGCAAATGAGAGCACCCAGCCATCAGGTGTTTGCATCAATAGAATTAAATACCTACTAATTTAGGCACTCTGGAGATAAATATTTAGATATAATTAAAATGGCTAGCTGTAAATACCTGAAAGTGTCCGTGGATGATGGAAAAATGTGGGAGGGGTTTCTTCACAAACACTGAGGACATGACCTCAATTACTGCAGTTTTCTCCCTGACACTCCCCTTCATGGTATATATAAAGTAGATGTTGCTGGGTGCACGCTGCCCAGAAGAGAACAGTGCTTTATATAAGGCTAGCTTGAAATGCTCTTCATACGCTGTTCCAAGTCTTGGGATTTTTTCAGCCATCAATGGAAATAAAAATGCAACGAGTGTGTCTAAATGCATGCACAACATAGTTTTGTGTCACAGGGAAGGCCTGTAACATTGCTACCTCCATTTGAGTAACTCAGGCCGTCGTTAAATAAAGAGGAGTGCAGCTCCCTGGTGTATTGACATTGCTATTTACAGACCATGTGGTAATCTTTGAAGTGCTAACTGGCTTTTTTTGAGAGAGATGCTGTGTTTTTCTTTTATATTTGTTTTCCACAAAAAGGAATGTTAGTATTTTTATGATGGCTGGTGCTTAGTGGAGCTCCTCTGTGTAAAGATAACAAATGAGTTATGCGACCTGACATTCTCCCTGGGAATGTGCTCAGAACGAAGCAAGCCAGTGGCATTTCAAAATCTGCTTTTAAAGTAGCTGGTTATATACTTTGTTTATCACAATAGCTAGGAAATGCCATTTCTCTGGTATTTGCACCTTCTCTTAATTAAAAGTGGGGTGTGGAAGAGTGTTTAGGCAAAGACCCCAGGACCCAAAATATGAGTACGCAGAATCAAATTGCACCACTTGAAGCTGCTCCATGCTTTACTGTATCCCTGTCCTGCCTGATAGCTTGAAGTAGTCAGGCCTGCTACAGGCTTTGGAAATGAAGTGAGCTCTAGTCCTTCGAGAGCAACCGTGGCAGGTACAAATTGCCGGGCACACTTCACAATTACGGCGTCGCTTGTCCTCTCGCTGTGCTGCTGCTGGGAGTTGTTGAGGAGGCATTGCCTGGAGCAGCAAGGGCTCCTCAGTCACTCACCGAGCAGCCCTGTGATGTGTGTCCTCGCGTGGGGAATAAATCAGGCCTGGGAGGATATGGCCATAGAGAAGCTGGAGGAAGGACAGGAGGCTGGCCCAGCCTTGGCTGAGCTCAGCCAGGGTGGCTGAGGACACCAGAGAGCCTGCCACCCAGCAGCCCCCAAAGCCTTCATGACAAGGTTTGTGCAAGTTCTGTGTTTCTACAAAATACTTTGTCTTTCATCCAACACTGGATATCACCAGGATTTTTGTTTTGGCAAGGCGGCAACTCTTTTTCCACGTTTCACCGGTTTCTAGTTTCTGGAGACTTTGCAGTTTTGTTGCTATAAACTGTCGCACACCTAAGCTGATCGGCCCGCTAGCAGCCCTTGAAAGACTGTTTGAAATAAAACCAGCTAAGGAGAGTAAACCACCTTTCCCGAGGCCTGTTATTCAAATCCCTTCTGCGCTGCCCTCGGGAGGGATGGCCTTTGGTTATAAGCTCTGCTCTATCAACAGAGCGCCGGCTGCGCATGGCCACAATGGCAGCACTCCAAGGACTGAACTTTAATGGTGAATGTCACAAAACGCCGCTACGTGGGCTCACTCTGGGGAAAGTAATTCTGTGTACAGTACGTGATCTATGTCACCTGGAGTCCTTATCATTTCTTTCAGCTGTTTGCAGAGTTCTTCTGTGTTTGGGCTGCGGAAGGAGCGGCATTAATTCAGCGTTAGTAAACCGGAGGACAGGCAGAAATAAAATTAATCTGAACTTTTAAGCTTGCTATAGCAGATGCTGCGTGAGAGTGAAGAGTTGGTAAACTGAACTTAGCGAGCTTTAATTTGGATCTATTTTCATTTTAATTTCTATTGTTCTATAATTAAGTCTTCTCGGGTTATGAATTACTACTCTATTAAGGAAATTAAACTTAAGCGAAGAATTTTGCTGACAGGGAACAGGCAGAAGGACAAGCAGGATTTTTTTAACTCTTAGTATTGTTACTATCATCATTAATCATTACTGCCTTATATCATGCAACACAGTTCCTAAACTTGAACTGGTAATACTGTGCAAGGTGCCATACATGGTTGTCTCTACCCAAGGAATGCACAGCCCAAATGTTATGGCTTTGCATGCTTATCAGCCTACTTGGAGCATCCATTTAATGGATTGCCAACACGTTTGTCCTGCTGTCTTATACGTGTATCATCTGTGACCAGCAGGCTTCCTCCAGCTCCTGCTGGTTAAAGAATAGCTCCTTTAGCTCCACTAGAAATACTTGTTGCAGGAACGACCAATACACATGCTCTAAGTGCTTTCTGCTAGCTAGTCAGAAGCACTTCCCTGTTGTTCCTCCCTCCATGAAAATAAAAAAAA
>VZTL01052103.1:0-38390 GCA_013400535.1 Scopus umbretta | reverse complement strand
GGAAGGATGGACACACACACACAAAACCCAACCCACAACAAAAAAAAAACAAACCCTGAATGTTAGATTACTGGAGAAAGAGAAAGAAATGTTCAGCTTAAAGCAAATAAGCCAGATCCCTGTTTTACAAAGCTGAGGTCAGTTGGGAAGAACTCTGGAGCTGTTTGGAGGTGGGGGACCATTATGGTTGTTAGTATTCTTTGCATTATGTTGTCTAAATGTAAATTCCTGTCTCTGATGTAACATCCTAGTTAGACCCTAGAATTTGTGAACTAAACAAAGGATGAAATGTGAAAAAGTTGAGAAGAGAAATCAGCAGTTCTGTCTTTGTGTAATTCTTACCGAGAGCTGATATAAATGGAAGACAAATCAAAGGCAACAATAGCGCCGCACATTTTATCTCACACCCTGTGATGCATATTAGTGTTGTTTCCCATTGTGAGCCAGAAAGAACATTTACAATTTTAGAAAACACTGCATAATGGCTCTCCGCAAGGAAAAGAAGCAAGCGTATGACTGCCAGTACTGACACTTGCTTTTTCCTGGCCTGCAAAATTGCTTTTCTGGAAGCTCTGTTGTGGACAAAATTTTTCTGCCCCACACTGTGAATTTTTAATTTGGCCTTAAAATTTTCTCCAAGAAATAGAGCAAATAAACCTCATTGATTTGGTAATCTAAATCCAGTCTTTAGCCTTGCCAGGAAATACCGGCCAAGCCAATCATCATGTGGCGATACGCTCCTAAGGTGCAGATGATAACACCCAGGCTGGTGGGTAAATTTTTTCTAAAAGCAACCCACAGGAGTCATCTCTTCTGTTGTGCTTTTCATTGTTTTGGAAATACTCCTGGCTTCGTGGGAAAAGGGTGAGTGTCAGGAGGATGGGAGGGTATTTCAAGTGTTAAACACCAGCTCTGCTATCACTGTCTGGCTCTGTACCCCCCTTAGTCCCGAAAACGTCGGTGACAAAAGCTGACTTTCAAGACATGCCACTGAAATATGTGGAAGAGTGTGATTGCCATCATGGAGCTGAAACGCCTGCAGTAGTAACTTTTGCTCTTAGGTTGTTCTTTTAGGCTTGTCTCAGTTTGGGAGTAGGCGACATGCAATTCCCTCCGACGGCGCCATGATTTGCAGATTTTGGTCTGCTCGTGGCTTATTTCTATGTGCTCTGTGTTGAGAGGAGGATGTGGCATAGGGCAGCCAGAGGTTAGACCACCCCTTGCTCTGATGCAGTTGTGGTGTTTCCTAGGGAAACATCTTACTCCATGTCATCACTGTAAAATCTTGTTCTTCTATTCATCCAGTTATTACTAGAAATTAGAAATGGCAATCCATGCTTAGGAGGTAATACAGCACTTGCAATATGTTCGCTTTCCCTCCCATTTCTTTGAGACTAGCTGGTGTTGGCTCACTCACTACCATGCAGGAGGATGCCAGGCTTTCATCAGAGAAATGGGGGCAGCAATCAGCATTAATGACATCTTCTGAAAGCCGCACGAATCTCCAGAAGCCCGATTTCAGCAATGGTTTCTCTCCACAGGGCGCGAAGCGCTTTCTGAGCAGGATGGGGAGCATCACCTTGGGTAATATACCCAGCATTGCCATCCATCACTTGGCTATTCCCTTCTTTACAGAGGCCATTTATTTACAAAAAATTGCTTTCTGCCCTTGAACGTAAATCTATTCACACAGGTGTGCCTGTGTGTGTGTTTTATTTAAACATCTGTTATATTTTAACGAGTCGCCATCCAGGTCCAAAGCAACAGCCCTGAGAACTGGAACAGGTGAGGAGCTCAGTAGCAAAATTAGTCCTTTATAGCAGATTTGTGTTTAGCACCACATAGTTAAAGCTGACTGTAAAATTTTGGCTTTGAAGGAGTCAGAGCAGAGCTCAGTTTAAAAAAAAACAAAAAACATTTATTTCATTGTTTTTGAAAAGTTATTATTGAACATGTGTCTTGGTAGGGGAAAAATACAGTAAGTGTCATCTGTAAGGTCTTTGTTATTGAGTGCTGCTAATTACCACTTATTTTCAAGCAAATTAGTTGTGTATTGTGTTCAACTTCGTTTTAAGAAGCTAACAGGTTTCTAAAAATTAAGAGTGCTGGGTCAGGAGGTGATGAGCCTTTAGAAATGGAAGTACTCTTTCCAAAAAGCAAGTCATTTCAGCCAGGTGTTGTATGCTCTACCTCTGGTTATCCATATTTTTACTGAGGTTTCTTTTTTTGGTGTTTGGAGTTTTTAAATTATTTTTTTTTTATTTCTCATGCTGGCTGTTGTATCTTTATATCACAAAATGTTTGAAAATTACAATGTACCCGTAAGGTCACATTGCTTAGCAGAGCTTAGGTGAACTTCATGTGCCTCTCCTTGTTGTGAATATTCTGTTCTGGTTTAAGTTGCAAAATTTAGGTTGGGGTCTCTGAATAAATAACAGGGGAGAGTCTTTCTCCTACACTGTATTTTGTTGTTGCCTTTCAGGTAGATCCATACACCCTTCTTATTTACCCTTCTGCTGCTCTTCCCTGCTACTTTGAAGCTCATTCTTCATATACTTGGCAATAGTCTCCTTGAAAAGGAATTGAACAGAATATTTTGCAGGGCTCCTCTCTGACTCAGCAGTAATCTCTTTCAGAAGCAGTGACCCCAGAAATAAATGGTTGCAGCCATAAGGGTGAGCAGCCCCGCCTGTATGTTGTCAGAAAGTCAGGCAAAGCCTCCTTTTGTCCTGGGTGGACGGCGCGCGTTTTTTCACCCCATCATCCCCTCCGCTGTAGCCAGGGAGCAGGAACTTCGTAACAGATGAGGGTGCCTGTCTGAAAGGAACATTTCTAACTTCCAGTTCTTGGGCAATTTGCTGTTTGCATCCTCTCGGGTTCTTACCCTCTCCCTCCTCACCCTTCCCTTATAACTTCTTCTATAAATATTGTTTCTATTCACTCCCAGCACCCACCTAGTTCTCCTGCAGCTGCTCAGGGCTGAGGACTGGCACGGTCTCTTCTGTTTGGAGCAGCTCCTTTGGAGGGGAACAGAAAGTTTCTTTCCCTTTTCTGAAATAAATAGTGTGGCATTCTGACAAATCTGGCCTACTTAGGAGATCCAGATCCTCTTTGCTTTCACAGTCTATTGCTTTGCTGTGGTTGCCTCAAGATCATTTGAAATGCCCAGAAAATACAGTGAATGCAAGATTGCAGTGGAATAGGGGTATAAGGATGTGCTGATGGAAAATCCAGTGGGAGCACAAGCTATTAAGTTGTTCGTGTTGGAGGGGAAAGCAAGGCCTATTAAAGCTATTGGGTTCCCAGATCGGTTCTTTAAGATTAAGGACCGAGGCCTCACCCCAGATTAGTGGTCCAAAGAGGAATTAAACTTGCCATACAAGGACAGCTGGAGACAGACTAGGTACATGGTAGCGAGCATGGTGAGTGTGTGGAGAAAATAATGTTGTGGTGGGAGTGGAGGTGTGGGTATCGTTCTGGCAGCCAGCGGTCATTCAGCAGACTTGCTCCCATAGCTGCGGAATTAGAAAAACATTTCTGAATGCCCAACGTCATTCCCCCTGGTGAAAGCTGAGCCTTAGGAGACCTGGAGATTTCCTGCGGCTTACTCAAAAGGGTCCTCTAGTGCTGTAATTTCTGACACCTATGCAGCTGTTTAGGATCTGGAAGGTAGTGATCAGGAACTGAACCAAATCACTTACAAGTTTTGTAAATGGTTGGAGGTGGCAGGGAAAATGACAGAACGGGAAAGAAAGGTAAATAATTATGCCATTTCTATTCATTCAGAAACCCTTCACTTTTCATAATACCGCTAGGCGTGCTATCTGCCTTATTTGTAGGCAGGGAAATGGAGCAAAAGGGCTTTGGAAGCTGTTTGGGACAGGTGATCTACTAGTTTGAATACAACCAGGCAATGTTTTAGTTGTGTTAACAGCCCGCGATTGAGGAATGCGATGAAAGCTTCTGGGTGCTCCATTTCAGACGCTCCCTGCCGCAGGCTGCTTCTCTGATGAGAGCTTTCACAGAATGAGCATCTGGAAAACAGCAACGTGGCCTTTTACACAGCTAAGGCTTTGTCAGAATAAAAAAATTCAAAAAGGGCTTTCCTTAAAACGATATGCCCTTGTATTCATCGAGAGCCTGCTGTGTGCAGGTTTATCCTGTTGTTACAGAGAGACAAAAGATACAAAGAGCTCCTGATGGGCATTAGCAATTTTAGAGACGCCCAATTTGTATGGGTCTTATGGAGCATATTGCTTAGAGACAATGCTCACTGCACTCCCATTCCCACCTTTAGGGAAAAGGAAGCATAATGAGATTTACTAAGAGTATGTTTAATAAAGGGTTGGAAGGGGATAGGGATAAGCGGATCTTAGACACTTTTAAATCGCTTTAAAAAAAAATCGCGGTTCAGCTTGAGCTGGAAATAACAGTGGCTGGAAGCAGGGTGATGCCTTTAGGTACAGTTGCCTGCACAAACACAGAGAGCTGACGTGACGCACAGTACACTGGAGGGACGGGGAGCCTCATTGCGCTGGGTTACTCTGGGAGACGAAGCCAAAATGCCGACAGGGAGGGTAAACACGCCATTTAACAATGAAGGGGCTGCAACTTGAATCCTGACAGCCCACGCGTGGCTTTAAGAAATGATGCTCAGCACCTTCAAAAGCCTGGCAAAGCTAGCGTCCTGGCCAGCACACCCTCCTCTGAAATCTGCATCCTTGAGTTTTCTTTTCATTTCTGTGGTGCCTAATTGCTGGGGTTTTTTTTGATCGAGGTAGAATATTCCCGATTTAACAGATGGAGGCGTTTGTTGTTAATGAAGCAACGCTCAATAGCGAGAGGCACCTTTGTGGCAGCGCCATTCCTGCAGACTTGGCACCGTCATGCTCGACCTGTGCGTTGCGGAAGGATAGCGAGAGGAAAACTGCCCGTCGACTTGAACATAACGAAGTACAGATGGACCACGATTGCTGTGTTTGTTTTAGAGCCCTGAGAGCAGCAGGTTGGGTAGTTTTGCATGTAGACCCATACAAGAAGACAGCATAAATCTTTTACGTGGTAGAAACTGGTCTGGTTAAAAGGGTCAGTCGTCCCAGATGGAGGTGTCAAACAGGAGTCAAACTGAGCCCTTGTATCACGGACAGCTTCAGTTTCTAAGTGAAGCAGCATTTATAATGCTACTAAAATATGGCGGTAAACAAAGTACATGAAGGTTTGACAATCACATTAGCAAAGAGCTACAGTGAAATGACTGGGAAGAAGGAAAAAACAACTCTGGCTATTTGCAGAGCAGGAAAAATGGAACTGGTTTTGAAGGATAAGACAAGGCAGCTGTGGGTCAGAAGAGCTTTGTCTGTCTTTTTTGTTGCTGCAGATGAAAAATGGTATCTTCAAATCTTAACCAGGGAAGTTTGGATTTTAACAAGCCTCCGTCTCTCAGAGTCTCCCAATTAGGGGAAGCATATTTACAGCTTAACTCAAAATAATAAGTTTTATTCAGTGGGTATGAATCAGGGAAATCTGGATCGTTCAGAATAGCTGCAATGTGGTTTTCGTATTGCATAATGACAGAGGTGATTTTTTCAAAGTATACAACATGAATAGAAGCAACTGCTCTACAAATAATTTACAACTAATGAATTTCTTTGCTTGCAAACTGTCCACGGGCAGGATAGTATTTTATTGGAATTCCTGTGACAACACCCAAAATTGCTGGGCAGACACGTTACGGGAATAATGTCCTTGCCATCTTGCCTGTAAAAATAGAAGTAGTTGTCTGGACTGTTGTATTATTGATAACCCTATTCTTCCTCAAATATTCAGAATGACCTTAGGGCCAGAATTTCCCACTTAGTTGTAAGACTTCTAAAATTCAGATTCAAGTTACCTTGGTGTTGCCTTACCTTCTAAGATTCAAGTTACCTTGGTGTTGCCTGTTTGCACCGACAAAACTCATGGATACATGCAGTCTGTTTTTCTGTTTGTCTTAAAGCTAGTCTACGACCTTGTAACAAGCTAGGAACTGATAGCAGAAATCCAGATTCCTGATTCAGAGCCCAGTTGACAATCCCTTACCCACACTCGGTGCAAGGACTTTGCCAAGGCTGGTCTTGAAGGCCGGGCTCTGCCGAGAGAGCCCGCTCTCTCAGGCTCCCTTGATAGTCAGCAAAGAGAAATAAACTCCCTTAAGGTGGGCAGCTCAGAGCAGAAACCCAGTTCAGGGGCCTTCCAGGAATGATTTATCAATTCTAGGGAGACTATGTTGGGATTTTGCTTTGAATTACCTTGGAGAGGAGCCTGCCTCTCTCTCCCTGATTACAAAGGCGCTCTTCAGTACACAGCAAAGCCTTGCGATGATCAGGTAAAAATTAGTTTTATGGATTGCTCTGTGTTACAGCTTCTAAACCTGCATAGTTGCCTGCTTTTATCACTTGAAATAGATGCAAACCTTGTGCAAAGGGAGGAGGAGGGTTACACTTTTTACTTATTAGGATTTATCAGGGGTGTGGAGAACAGATCTCTGACCTCTGTACTCAGGCACTTTTAAAATTGATGCTAATGTACCAACAACCACCACATCTTCATGCTAATCTTGTGAATCGCACGTGAATCTGGAACTGCGTTTCTTCAGAGAAAGAACAGCATATTAGCTGTAACCTCATGGATCTACTGACAGATTGTGACTGTAAAGGAGAAAAAAAGATGAAATAACAGTACAGAGATTTCTATCCGCCTGTTATATATTTGCCTTATGTGTTTCAAAAGGCTGGGAGCCATCCTTGCTTGCGCCAGAAGCCTGTTGTCACTTGGTGCTAGGCTGGTTGTGTAACCAGCCTGCAAAGGGTTCAGGTAACGAGCTCTGTCAGGAGCACAATTGGAAATGGTAATTGAAATTGAAAGTGGTGTCTCCCAGGCTCCCTCCTCTTCGGTAACTCTTGACTCCTGCTCGGAGACCCGAAATACCTTGCTTGTTTATACTCTAACCTGAAGCAATCAAAACAAGGGGGTGAGGAGAGGCCTGTAGAATAAATTGGTTGTCAAGGCGGTTCTGGTATTGATCGAGTTCTGCTGTTTATGTGAAATGGGCTCATTTCTGTGTGGCACACAGTTTTACTGCACGGCGGGGAAGAAGCTTTTTGGATAATTCTCTTTCCACATGCATGGGCACTATAGTGCATGCTCCTGTCCCCCACCCAAAATAATAGTGAGGGAAGAAATGAAGATTTATATGAACTGAGTTTGAAAGTCTTCCCCATGTGCAAGCCTCTTCCCAAGGTTTGTGGTGGTCCTCAGCTTTGTTAAGGTTTAAAATATCTTCTTGTTTGTCCCTGAACGTTGTTTCCCACTATCATTTTCGTGCTGACAATATCTAACAATCAACATACCCTCTAAAAAAAGGCGATATGGCCATAATCCCCTCCTAGAAGGGGTGAGGAATCAGCTATTTGGACTTGGAAAGAAGGTGAAAATGCAGAACGCACATTAGTGTTCTTCTGGCAATGTTTATGGCCCTAAACCTCTTGAAAAATAATTTTGAAAATTTGCTGCTGCTGTTGTTACTCTTTGCAGCCTCTCTCTAGGGCTGCCCACCCCGAGAGGCAACCCTGTAGCTTTTGGTATTGAGGGCCCTTGACGCCTTCCGCTTTTGTCCCTGCAACGGCAGCCCTAACGAGCACATGTGCACATGTGTGCGCACACACATGTATATGCACAAAATGTCTTCTCTTTAATTAGGTTCTTTCTTCACCTAGCACCGTGCCAATAATCCTTTGCACCTGTCAGCTGCATGAGAGATTTCTGAAATGGAAAGCGAGAAACCTTTTGGCAGCGTGGTGAAGCCAGGCGTGGTAGCTAGTTAATGGGAGATCTTGGGATGGGGCCTGGGAACTTCACACAGGTGCCTTTAGGAACTGACAACAGGAGAGTGACTAGGCATCTCTAGCTGTTAGAGAAACTGGGAGCCAAGACATAACCTGTCATATCGTGTCTGTTTTATTTGGTTAATAGACAGTGTTTTACAGGAGGTAAAGTCGGATTCAGAGGCATCAGCTGCCAGTTGGATGCACTGGTATTTAGCAGGGATCCCGAATCCCTGTATCAGATATCTGAGCGTCTTGGCGGGAAGGGCTGCATCCGCTGCAGGCTGTGCTCGTGACGGGAGGGTTGGTTTTCCAGAATTTTGTTTTTCATAAAGCTGTTCCCTCCCCCAGCTAATCAAAATGAAGCACAACCCAAATTTCAGCGTATCTTCCTTGATTAACTGGTGCTTTCGTAGTCACCCAAAGTTCATATTGATTTCGCTAGAGGAAGTCAGGCAGGAATTTTGAACATAACTTCTCAGTCTTGTACTTGACCAGCTTCTGGCATGCACGAGCGCTTCTGCAATGGGGTGGCCTGGTTTTGTCCTTTGCATGACTGAACGATAGCCATGGGCAAGCATTGGGAAGCTTAGGCCTGTTGGTGCATAAGAAACCTCAGGAGAAAACCACACTCGCTCTCCTGAATTCCCCAGAGAAGCATCAGGGATTTGATGTGCCTGCAAAGGGGCTGGCTCAGACATTCGATGACATGCGGGTTTCACAGTCACAGGTGTTTCCAGGCATTTTGTTTGTTTGTACGGGGAGATGATTTACACCAGTGCAGAACAGGTGGAGCTGGTGATATGATGATCTGCTGAAGGATTTCTGCAGTAGAAGTAAGTTCTATCAAAATGATGGGTGATGTCTCCATCACTGTAAAGTCATCCATCGCACTTCTCCTGACGCTTGCTGAAATGGCTAACTGAGCTTTCCAGTGGCTACTTTTTGTTGGTTTCTGTATGTGCTGGGCCCTTAGTTTAGGGTTTCAATGCTTGGCAGAACCATAGGTAGCGTGCTGGAAGTTGCCTGTGAGAATAGCGTTGCCAACATAGCAAGCACAGAGGAGAGTAAAATCTCCATGACAATGTATTGGCTTGCAGATATGATTAGAATGAAAACTGGCTGAAAACTTCAGTAGTAGATACGTGTTTATGGACAAAATAAGTGTAGCACGCTGAAGTGCATTAAAAAAACTCACTCTAGACTTCCACGGAAAGGGGAAGGAGGTGCTTGTGGAACTGTGAATATTTAATCTCTGTTGCTGAAGAGGCAAATTATTTCAGCTTAAGAGTAAACTGTTTTTGAGATGCCTCGGTCCTTGCTACACCTTGCTGTCTCATAATAACCACCCAAATGTCTGGATTGCTTAGCAACGAGTAGCCTGACATCCTGTAGTTCAACCGCAGGATAGGTGCAACAGGCTTTATAGCAGCCACAAAAAGTAGAGAAGTAGCGTGATGGAAATTAACCAAAAATGGGCTTCTCAGCACTCTAAATGGCAGAATATTAGGAGGACTGTGTACAAAACAGCAAAAACACTTTTTTTTTTTTCCATTTCTAATATTGTTAGGAGATGGAATCTAAGCGTCCAGACAATCCTGAGGCAGAAGAGATAAAAATGTTGAGTTACAGCGATAAAATGCATTTTCCTAAATTCATATTCTAGTTTGTATCTGACTACCCAGTATATTTGAATTCTCACTGTATCTATTTTTATTCTGCTAGCTTTAGAAACTTTATAAGTGTGATTAGGTCCCCATCATAAATTGCATTTATGAGCAGAAGGGATTCTTCAAAAATGTTGATAAAAGAATGGCAGGGAGGTAGAAGCACACACCATGATGTGATTTTAACAATCCCAGTTAGAAGAGAGTGCAGATCGCTACAAATATTCAAGCAATTATTTTCAAATCATGTTCCTCCCCCTATATCCTCTGCCCTTTTCTCTAATGGCTGCCACTATACAGCAGCAGAGTCTATAAAAGCATGCCAGAAGAAAAAGAAAAAAACCCAGACATACAGAGTCTAAGAATTATACGTTAATCAGGTACTGTAAGTACTGATTTTTCTCCTTTTTTGGCTTGTCTTACAGGGATGCAAGGGAAAGAGGAAACTTCTGCAGAGCCTATGAAAGTTGACATCTCGTTTGAAGCAGCAGATGTTTCAAATAAGGATGGTATGTTGTTCTAATATTTTAGATGTCCTGAAGTGGTGATGTAGCATGCCTTTCTGGGTTTTGTTTGTAAAGTTCTCCCCAAGATAGGAGTTACATTTATAATCTGTTCAACTGAGTCTTCTTGAGAGTTTCCATAATATCTACTGTCTTGGAAGTCTGTTGGAGGTACCTTTCAGTGCCATACCCCTTCTTTTCTAGTTGTCTGGGTTTGTGTGTTCAATTGGTATGTTCAATCTGCTTGCCTTTTAACTAAACAATATTTTAGGCCCACTGTAATTTTGGTTTGGATATTGTATTGGCCATGATCTGTATGGTCTCGCACAGGAGTCAGAAGATATTTCTGAAAATATCTGTGCTAGTGCCCAACTCCATCATGGGGCAAGCGTTGGCTGTATAACCACTCTGAACTCATGTGTTGGCCTCCCTCTAGCTCGGAGCTATATTTTCCTTCCTCCTCCTCCTTCGGAGTCCATGTATAGCTCAGTCTGGTAGCTGATGGAAGTTCCCTAGGACATTTACTGTTAATAAAACTGTCACAATTTGGTGACCCGACAGCGCTTCCAGTCAGGTTTGTGGACATTATCAACTCGAATCTCCCGACTTGGAAATGAGGGGGTTTTTTGTCATTGACCTCAGTGAGCAGGTGACCCAGTTGTCTGGCAAAGTCCTGGCAAGGGCTGAGTACCGGGACACTGCTCAAGCTCCGCAGTGCGTAACACATTCATAAACAAAACAAAAAAATTGTCCCTCTAGGCTCTTCCTGTGTGTAAAGAAATAACAGATGGGATCAGTGTCCTGGTGCTTAGGTTTTGGTGAAGCAGACCCTTTATCATTCTTCTGCATCGGCTCTTACAGCTTAACAGAGCTATGTAAGGGGTTTTCTTGGTTTTCACTCAACAGGTCCTCTTTCCTGCTCCAAAGAGCAGTGGGTTTGGAATCGGGGTTACAGTCCTCGTTCTATTATCATGGCCTCCTCTCTGTAGCAAAGACTGATTTTTAACACCTCCTTTAACCTCTTCAGCATTGACGTGGCATACTTTTTTACATCTCAAAGACAAAACAATTATATTCTTTTTGACATTAGTTACACAAAGAATCTAATGATGATTTCCTTTCTGTGATGTCAGATCATGCTGCAGCATTTGAATCAGTGGCTGATTTAGATACTGGCCTGTAGGGAAGTTTTTGCAAGCCCAGGAAAAGAAAGCGTGCATAATGAATTTTCTGTTTTAAAAAATACTTGGGTTTGTGCTATTACTTGCAAGCGTGCAGAATAAAGCAAAACCAGCATTCTCTCCTCATCTTCTGAACAAACAAACCAAAAAGTTGTAGTCAGATTAAAATATTTTAATTTTGAATCTCTGGAATGGTCTGGGCTGCTTAGTGAAAACAAATCCAAACTTATTAAAAGAATATCTTAAGGGATTTCTTGCTGGAAAGAAGAGTGATCGTTTAGTTCTTGTAACGTGTGCTGTAGTGCGGCACAGCTGGATCAACTGAAAGCTTCTGAAATGACAACCATGATAGGTTTCTTTGCTTCAAATACTGCTTATCTTGTAAGGCCTTCTACATATAACTCATCCTGTAACTTCCTTTTCTGTGAACTAATTAACTCTCTGAAGTTATACGAAGGACAGGAAAAGGGTGTCTGCTAAAGCTGCAGAAAAGTGCTCTGCTGTTCAGGGAAGTCTTCATTTCTCTATAGCTTCAGTTGCTATTGGGATCATGTTACAGGGTTTCTTTTTCTTGTGGACATATATTACATATTTAAAAAAAAAAAAAACAGACCAAGGGAAGGATGAAACTCCCCATGCTCTGTTTTATCTGAAGGGTTAAGTTTTGCTGAACAAAAGCCCTAAAATTTTTAAATGTACCAGGTACTAGTTGAGATTTTAAAAAAACCAACCAAACAAACAACAAAACCAACCAACAACAACAACAACACAACAACCAAAAAAACCCAAACCTGAAAAAGGTTCCCTTTGACGGTAATTTTTATGTAAATTGCCTATTTTTTCTCTAGTCCCCTTCCTTCCACCCCAGGAGAGCTCGCTGCTTCACAGCTGAAAGCACAAGCATATATTACCGGGTACCCCTTGGCAGCCCGGCTCTTGTGTTTTAATTGCATGTACCATGTCACAGCGAAAAGTGCTTTAGAAATGCAGAGAGTTTAGACAGCTTAGGTGGATCTCGATATTGGCTCATCTAGTGGGCAGGGCCATAACAGTGATATATTTCAGATATGACTATTATTTGAAAGCTGGGCGTGATTCTCCGTCAGGAAAGCTGTCAGAGGGCGCGCGTTTAAGTCTGAATAGGGTCGTGTATGCAGAGGTACAGGTTGCTGCCGGCAATCTCTGTCAGCCACCGGAGCAAAGACCCCTGGATATTAAATTTCTTGTACCCAGGACAGATTTGCTGATTAGTATTTTTTAATGATGACAAAGCCCACCTTTGGCGATTGGTTTTGTAGACGGTGTTTCCCTGACAGCGGCCCTTTTTTTTTTTTTTTTAATGCCACCAAAGCTTTAAAGATTACTAAGGTAGATATTAGATTCCAGCTGGTATTAGGTGGATCAAACCCTTCACTCCTTTCATAATGGGGTTACTCATTCACCTTTTTTATTTCAAGCCTGTGGAAAGCTGCATCCTCACTTGCTGACACAATAGGAAAAAAGAAAAAGATGAAGGCAGTGTCAAACCTGAAATTTCCCATTTTTTTTATAAGCTTGTGCAGGCTGATGAATGCACCATCAGCAACCTGACCTTCACGTGATTCACCAAAGCAACATAAAAGGAAGATCTCAACAGCTAACACCCTCATGCTTTTTATGGCATTGATGTACTATCCAAGAAATAAGTAACTACCAAGTAAACAGGTGCATGTGTTTCATCACCGCACAGCAGGTTGAATTCAAAATAGATGTGTTTTTTTTCTAGGCAGTCTGGAGTTATAGCTGAATGTGCTATAGCCAAGTTACGTAGATGCAAGGGGGAAACATGGTTTGGGAAGTGGATGCAGAAATAGGTTATGTTTGCAAGTAAGAGTCTGACCAAGCTCCTATTTAAATCAAGACGGTAATACTTTGGTGTCATCTGCAATCCAGGTCTACAGCCTAATATCCTGGGGTGGGGAAATGTGCTTTCTCTTGCAGATGACTCTAAAATTGGTTTTCCAGTTCCCCGTTTGCCTGTCTTCTCTACTTAGATGTTACGCTGTGACTCTTGGCTACCTGACCTTTAAGCACATAGCTTTCTTGCAGGGGAGGGGCGGGATGCTGCCAACGCACATCCACCAGGTCAGCAGCATCTACAGTGCTTTAACGGATGTGAACTACGTGCTGGGTTATTTCTTCTCCTCTTGTGGGGAACTTGCTTGCTTTTGGGGGGAAAGCCTTCCCTGGTCATAATTTGAGAACTGCTGAGCAGCTCACAGATTGAGAGGAGGTACATACAGGTCCTCTCCAATGGACAAAAATTTAAGAGAAAACACACAGGGACAGCGCAGAGAAATGTCAATTTCCACTGCACAGAAATGTCCGTTTCTGGCATAAAAAGCCCTGTGGGAAGCTGCAGAAGAGGGAGCAGGTAAAACTGAATTTCGATGTGCAGCCTCCTTGAACTTCAGGTGCTTTGCTGAGCTGCTGGCTGTTGTAGTGTATTACGGTAGGTGCAAAAAGACCGCTAACGTAAGTTAGCAGTTTAACACCTCTAAAAACATTGTTTAGTGGGGAGAAGGCCAGTTTGGCTTGTGACGCGATCAGATGTAGCGTGCCCAGGGCTAACGGCATCGTTCTGACACTGACTCGTGCTGGGAGGCAGCGAGGGCTATGAGTCACATCCCTGCCGTACGCAGTAGCAGCTCTTCCATCTGCTCTTGCGGTAGGTGCTTCACTGCCGTGTTATTTTCCGGCTAAATATAGAGGATTGTGTAGGTGGCCTCATAGTGACATCTGTTGTTGGGGTTCATCCAGTGGTCTGCAGAAGCTTATCCTTTAGTTAAGATCTTCCTGGTCTTCCTGTCCCTACCAGTGTTAATGCAAAGAGCCAAGCTGAGCCACAAACACATAGGAAAAAGCTCATAGGAAAACCCGCCAGTGCCTTAGCGCTTGGGAGCCACCTCCTCGCTGCGGCTTGCGTGGCGGATGGTTTTGGCGCCGGTGATGCCAAGATGCCTGGCTGCCGTGGCCACTGCAAAACGGTGGGCAGTGGGACTCGGTGATTCCTCTTGCTTCCTCACTGGTGAAGGCTCCAGGTCGCAGGGCTCCCCCATGCTTTCGCATTGCCCTTAAAGCATTCCCAGGTGGTTTGCAATTCTCCCTTCCTCTACATGACATGCTGTCAGCACGATGGGGGTCAACTGCTCAGAGCCATAAAAAAGGAAGGGGAAGGAGGCCTACTCATCTGGAATGCTGACAGAGCCTAACCACAGGTTTCAAATCAAGCCTTCTTTTCTCTGTAAAACGTGAGTGAAGCCTTACGGTATTTTCAGAAAACCCAGCCAGTGAAACTGGCCGGCATAATGAGGCTGAGAAAGGCTGCTGTCGTCAGTATGCAGCAGCCTTCCCTTAATGATTTTTTTATTAAGCATCCTGTCTTTGCTATGCAAATGTGGGTAAAGAACACAACATTGCTAAATGTGATATGCATCAGAGCTCCGTAATAAGGAGCGGATACTTTTCTTATTATTCATTGCATACATCCAGGAAGCCATTACTGTATCTGTTCTGCATATGGATGATGAATAATTTACAAATAATTCATCAAAACCCTAACAGGTGTATTGACATGATATTAACTCAGAAAGAGATCATACTGCCTGGCTGGAAGTAGCATAGTTACTGATTTTTGGCTCCACCCCGCCCCCTCCATCTTCCCTTAGTTTCCAAATCTCCCATTCAGGTCTGAGGTTTTTCCCCATCGCCCACGTCAAATGACTCGTTATCCGCAGTTGATACCGCAACATAAAGCACAGTTAAAGAAAGAAAAAAAGTCTTAATAGAAATGGCTTCATTCAAATTCATTGCAGAATAAATACTAATTTTAAAAATGCACGTGCTGAAGTAACCCTTTTGGGTTAGATGGACCTAGATGGGTTAGATTGGCCTAGATGGACCAATCACACCTGCCGTAGTTTAGATGATACTTTCGACAAAGGTCACGCTGAAATGAGTTTCAGCCTTCTATTTAAATTATTTCTTATTTTTAGCAATTTTAAACGGGAAAAAAGAAAAGATTGGTTTTATAAATGGATAGTGTAGGAGCATAGTGATGTTGCCCTCTCCAGGCGCCAGCAATTTTCAGTTTGAGGACACCCAGAGGCAGTGGCAGCATCTCTGTAACTGGAGATGGATCCGTGTTCAGCCCACATCCCAGCCCTGGGTCCAGCCTGCAGGTGTTTGAATCACAGGGTCAAGACCACTTAGCCCAGCAAAACTCTAAATCACCCTTTGGAGACACCTGTATCTCTGCCTGTGGCCTACAGAGACGGAAGAGGGTCATTGGGCTCTTGAGCTGGACACCTTGGATGGGCGCCAAAGTCAAACTGGATGGATGCGGACCAAAGGGAAAATCTAGATCCAGAGGCTTGCCTTTCTAGTGATGCTGAAGCCTACACCCTGTCAAGACTGGCTCGTTGGGGTTTCCATGTAACCGGAGGTTAAGATGGCTGGCCTAAGAGACCTTTTTGCGTAGAATTTTCAACGCAATAAATGTCCCCTTTGGGTTAGAACGGGTTATTACTCAACGTGACAAACTTAACAAGTATCATGAACAGAATTTGATGACTGTCTCTGTTTGTTTTCAGCTGAAATGAATAGTCAAGTTGAAAGTATAAATGATCCTACGGAAACAGAGCGGGAAGCTTAAGTAACAGGTGAGAGACCTTTATGACTTTTTTTCCCCCACATTTTCCATTCTGTTTTTATTTGAAAACGTGCTTTAAAAATTACCTTAATTAAAGTTAGAACTTACCAAAAAATTTAAAAAAAAGGAAGACGGAATACAAAGGAAAAGAAATTGTCTAATATGGCCCATATTACACCAAAAAATGAAAATATCCAGTAGACTTGATTTGTCAAGTAAATATTATAGTAGCAGTCTGCAACTGTAATGGATTTAGACAGTGCATGGTCTTAGATCATCAGAAGGCACGACAGCACCGAGATAAGGAACGGAAGAGTAACCGAGTGAACAATTTTTGGCATTGCTTAGGAAAATGACAGGCAATTTATACCGGTTGGAACCGAGCTCAGTTCTGTACGATCTGTATTCTGGGAACAACAGGTTCACGTCACAAGGGGTTTATTGCCCTTGGCTCTCCGATGCCTAACGTCACTTGTAGCCATACTGCTGAAAAACAAGGCAAAGTCAGCGAGCTGCCTTCCGGAGCTCTGCTGCCCTTTGGGGCTTTTTAGGGCTTTATACGCTAAGCGATAGTGCTGTGGCAGGAGCCTGCAACGGTGGTTGTTGCCGCAGAGTTTGTCATAGGCGTAAACGGCCTCGCCCCTAGACAGAAATGATTAACTTGGTAGGAAGACGGAAGCCTGAGGCTCATCCCCAGTTACAAGAAGCAGTTGCCATTTCTCCCTCAAAAGTAGTTTTTAAGCGTTAATGTGCACTGCTTCCTTTGGCGTAGGGTTACCGTGAGATGCCAATATCATATACAGCAAGATACGTTGTTTATGCTTGTAATGGGATTTCACGTAGCTCAGGATCGAATATAGCGGCTTTACAACGGCAGCAGCTGTATCACAGAGATTTAAAATACAAGATCTTACTACTGAGCGTAGCCCTTTGTCCTTGTCAGCGCAGACGGTGTGCTGCCGTACTGCTGGAGTGAGAAATAGGCCCGATGGGGTCCCTGGTAAAATGTACTGAAGCAAAACTAGAAGGCTTCCACAAATCTTCCTTCCCCCTCCCCTAGCTTCTGTTTGTATGCTCTGTTCAATCAAAAAAGGAAGAGGAACTAATTAAATCCTCGCTGTTAAAAATACAGGGAAAGGTTAATACCCTTCCTCAGTTGAGAAAAAAATGTATCTGATGGTTATTACTGCTTTCACGCAGCCGGTAGGAAGGCTGTGTTTTATGCTGCATTTTCCCATGGAAATGAATATCTGTGAATGTTTGGGGCTGGCGCCGTTTTTGTTTTACGAAAGCAGAGTTCACAGGAATAATACCACAACTAGCAATCCATTAATAAATCTCTTCGATTCCATCGCAAGACCTGGCTCTCTGCCGGCACCGTTCTGAAGCGAAAGGGCCCGAGCCGGCGTGCCCCACGGCTTGCCCGGCGTTTTACTGGCACGCGCAGTACTAGAAGCAGGCATCGAATCCTTCACGGCTCCCTATCGAAGTCCTCCTGACCCTGCTGCCGCTGTCTTCATTGCGAGGAGCGGGTCGCCAGGGAGGCTTGATCAGCCTGTTAAACTTGAAAGGGTCTCGCTAGGGTCCTTCAGAGCCGAGGAGATCCCTGTGCTTACTACGTTTAGGTTTTTTAACTTGTTTTTAACATATGTTCTGTAGTCTAGCACTGAAGCTCCCACCAGAGCTGGGGGTCTGTGATATCAAGCTAGGTAGCATGGTGCTATGAAAAACCCTAATGAGAAGCCCTAACGAGCACAGCTAATTTGCTATAGAGATAATAGTGGCTGTTATATATAAACTGTGTGACACATACACGTGCTGTGCGTGGCGGAAAGAGAGAACTGTAGGCATCTGTGCTAGAAGGATGAGACCTGGGTTCTGTGCAGACATTTGAAATTTTGCCTTTTTTTTTTTTTTTTTTTTTTTCTCTCTGTCTTTTTTGTCTCCCCTGCTGCGGCAAAGGAAGGATGCAGGAGAGGAGAGACCCGAGGAAACCCGACGGGCAGGCGCTGACATCCTACGGCATCATTCTTGGCAGAAAGGAGCACACAGAAATGCTCCGTGGGTTGGGAGGGAGGGAGCTTTGGGGAAATGACTCTTTGCTTTGATTTCTCTTTGTTCTTCATTGCATTTTGTTCTGTAAGCCCGTTGGAAAGAAACATAACTTCCCAGTTCTAACAATGTTTTGCAATTATCCCTGCAATTACAACAGTTTCTTCTGAACTGTGAGTCCCTGTCTTATATTGGGTCTCTTTTGCCCCTGCATCGTATCATCAGTAGCCTGTTTCCAGGCCCACCACTTTTCTAGCATCTTTATCTTCTTTCCCAGTTATGGTACTGTCTGCAGGCAACCTGTGGGAGCCAGCTTATTCTCCTCCTCCCTCCCCCCCCTGCCCCCCGCCTTTTTTTTTTAAAAAAAAACTGTTCCCTAGGATAGAAATGGAGATTTCCTTCGAGAACGTGAACTGCCACAAAGGATTATAATCCTCACACACTGATAAACAACCACCCTCCTTGTGCTAGGGATTTGAAAGACTAGATGCTCCAAAATCTCAGAAACATTGATAGAGACAGCCCTGCACGTTGCCCGCCTCCAGGCTTGTCGATCGGCAGCTCCTGCCGGCACCCACCAGCAGGTTGCCGTGTCCGAACCCTGGCTGCTAGAAGAGGTGCTGGCTGGATTCCCTTGAGTGCGCGCTGGAAGCAGAGTTTGTGCATTAGCGCTATCATCCCGATGCCTCGGGATCGCCTGTGGCTCTGCCCTTCACCTCGCTCTCTGGCAAGGGAAAGCTAAACCGTAACCAGCCTGTGCTGTGTCACACCCCTCCGTGGGTCCTACACGCAAATAATACGCGTGGCCTCGAATGGCCAGGGTCCCAAACCAGTCCTGCTTTTTTTCCGGTTAGCTCCGCGCGCCTCAAAATCAGTGCCGTACGCGTGACCTTTGGTTACAGGCAGGCAGCGGTTCCTTCCTTGCGCCTGCGAGTGGCAGAGGCTAACGGGTGCTCTGCATTCAAGGCATCTTTAAATATGGTTCCCGGCTTTAACAACTTCACACCGTATCTTGTGTGAGCCCTCATTACACTTTCTACTGCATATGCACGATTTCTTTTTTTTTTTTTTTAATTTTTTGAAAAAAAAGCAATTAACAGTTATTTGGATAAGAATGTCTCGCCATATGTCAATTGTTCTGCCAGCAAATGCTGCGCTGAAATTTTTAGAAAGGAACAAAAGGGTTTCACGTACATTTCCTAACCGTGCTGTAACCAAAACTGATAGACAATACACTTGACAGAAGAGCATGCAACCTGTGTCCAGGGTGTGATGTGCTACAAACTGTATTTTAAAATGCTGCTGATAATAATTTGATCATTTTAAACAAAGTAATTGATTCTGTTCTCCCCACCCCACCCCCCATATGCACAAATCCCAAAATAATTATTTACTAGCTGGCAAAAAAAAAAAAAAAAGAAAAGGAAAATAACAGTAAAAAAAACCAAGGTAAGATGTATCTATCTACCCATGATCTGGGTTTGTTCCAAATAAAGTAGATTTGGTGACAAATTGCCTGCTGGTGTAAAGGCGAGTCAAATGTGGCCCTAACTCACCTAGCACTGGCTAAGACAGTTGATGGCTGCTGTCAGCTGCAGGTTAATTCAAAAGGGGTGTCAGGACAAACAAGGATTAAAAAGGAAAACAAGAAAAGCCCCAGATTTCACCTATCTCCCTATGTGTGACTCCATCACATTTGCTCGTGGTGGGATCAGAAAAGTATTTCCATGTGCCGATTCCTGTGGTGTTTTAACCCAGGTGACACTAGTGCTGGAGAAGATCTTGAGGAGCTGCTTTGTCACCCATTTCTCTTGGAGACCAGTGGATGCATAACTCTGAATTGGATCAACTGTGGAGGGAGTAAATGAGCTGACGTAAGCCTATGAATTGGGTTTATAATATTGCTAAGTTTACCTAAATTTGCTAGATATCACTCCTCTGGCCCTTGTTCTCCTCGGGGCACCCTTGAAAGGACTCCTTGTTCCCTTTGAGGTGTCTGCTGCTTTTCTTTCCCATCCCTGGGGTCATGCTTGACAGAACATGTCTTTTGGGACATGGATTCCTCACCCCTGCCACCGCCCCATTCTTTCACCTTGTTTCCAGACGATAGCGGTTTTGCAGTGGGAGGCCTTGCGGGTAGTGCCTCTGCATGGTGCACATCCCGTAAGCTTCTGTATGGTTTCTGTACTGGGTGATTTTGATTGAAAGGCCTGTCATAATAGATGGGTGAGGAGTGGATAAATACCTCAGGAGGGAGGGGAATGGTGTCTCTCCTCCTAATTCCCCTTTTGTGCAGTAGCTGTGAGAAAACTAGGATTGTGAAGGGCTCCCTCCATCTAGGTGAGTGAGGGAACCAGCCTTGCAGGGCTGGGAATGAACTCAGTGAGCTCAACTGAGCTGTGCGAGATGTCGAGGAGATCTGAGGTGGCCAGGTCCTCAGCCAGGGTGGACTGAGCTCTGCAAGGCTGTGATAATTTCAGCCAGTGGAGTATCCAGTCCCTTGAACGTAGCTCTGCTCTTGTTTCTGTCGTGCTCTCCCATGGGCAACGTTAATGGAGCTGTAGGCTGCCATTATCCGCGTTTTGGATGTCACTCTAGCCATTGCCAGCCTTGGTTTTAGTGAGGAAGCCAAAGGAAGAGCCCCACAGGAGGCTGGCTGCCAAGGTGTGACAGTTCAGCAAGGAGACGAAGACTCCTTAAACTCCTTGTGAAGACTGACCGGTAGTTTAAAAAAAAAAAAAAAAATCAACTGCAAAGACCCATCACATTAGACACTCTATAACCCCTGACTGTAATTTCATTGCACTTTTTATTTAACCTTGGTCCTTGAACAGCGGCAAGTCTTTGAAACCATGAAACGTTTGCCCGAGGTTGCAGTGGCAAAGCGTGAAGCCTAGGTAGGAGGTGTAAAGCAAGGAAACATAGGACTTGATTAAATCCTTGCAAGACAATTTGCAGCCACGCCTGTATCTGTCTGTCTTCAGGTAGGTTTTGGTTGGAGTTGTTGGGGCTTTTCACTCATCATAAAGAGAGTATAGTTTGGCAGTGTGAGTTCTTCAGCTGAGTTAGTAGTCGAGGCTGGACCCATGCCCCTCGATGCAGTCTCCGGCACTCTCGCTAGAGCTGCAGGAATGCAGGGAGCTGGTTTTGTAGAAGAGCAAGCATCAGACCGAGAATCACCCCACAGGGATTTATGTCAAGGATTTTGGTTTAAACCCAAAATGTGTTTGCAGTAGGTGGCGTAAAGCGAATATCAGCCCTTCGGTGCTGATGTTTGCATACAAAGTCTCAAGCTCTGCTTGATCGTTGTTTCTCCTATGTCTGAAAGCGCTCATCCTTACCATTAGGCACAATGTTCCTCGGGCTGGTGACTGCTCAGATGACAAATGGGTTTCCTTCCATACAGACATCCAAAGGGGATATTTGAGACATAGTCTGTAATAATGGGTCATACATTTGCTGCAGCTAATTGTCAATATTTCTATAAAGCACTGAGAAAGCCTCTCTTTGAATTAACACTGTTCTGCTTTAAGCACTTGAATAAAAATATTAAAAAAAAAAAAAGACTTTTCTCTATATGCAGTGCATGCCAGCTTTGCTTTTACAATGACAAACATAACAGAGTATGTGGATCTATTTTCTCGGGGAATAGGGGTTTTTATCATATGATTCATCCAGGATTTGCCTTACCTTGACATTTGTGATATAAAGAAAAGTTTTAAAAAAATTTAAAAAATTAAAAATTAAAAAAGGTAATTTTCTTGATCCAAAAATATGTTTTTACTTCAATGCAAAGAAATGTTGACCGTTGCTTGCAAAACGTCTTCTAATAGATGGCCTAGCAGCTATATCAGTTAACACATGCCTCTTCTGTTACTCTGTCATTTACATGCTGAATTTGCCTCCGAGTCTGTTATTTTTCCTTTTGTCTGTGCCGTGCGTTGGAAAACTTAAAGAACCGATGCCTTCATACTACGATGTCTGTTAAAGCAAAACATTAATAAAGCTTGTCCTGAAGACGAGGCGATGCCGCTTGCGTGTTTATTCCCTCCTAACCGTGCTCATCGTGCAGCTGTCGTTTCGGTTGTCAGTGTTTGAGTTTCGCTTGATGGCGGAGTCTTGTGAGAAACAGATTCCTCGGAGGGAGTTTTGGGCGGCATCACCGAAAGGTAGGAACGGGGGCTTTGCAGCTCGGAGGGGAAAAGGTCGCTCGGTTGGTCCCGTCGCTGCACCAGAGATGTTTCAAAACCCTTCCCGGCAAGTTGTACCTGTACTAAATCCCTGACATCTGTCAAAGAATACTCCTATAGATAGGCAATCCACAGGTAAAATAGAGAACACGCAGTGTGCGTTAGATGTTATCAGCCCTTTTTGCCGTCACTTACTTCAAGACTGAACAGGCAGAAGATATTGCAAAAATTGGGAAGGCGGCTTTTTTCTCCCCAGGGCACCAGTACAGATGAAAACACTTGTACTGACCCTGCCTTACTCTTCTTATCCCAGGCCAAGGATTTAATTGTTGATAACCGAAGACAGGGGGCTGGCTCTGTGTGTTCAAAGCTCGCTGACGAATGGATTCCCTCTCTGAAATTTGACCTTTCCTTGCCTGCAACCCTTTGACAGCCAAATGGAAGAGGACAAGGCACAGGAGACGCGTGGCAGTGGGGAGTGCCTGCCTTTTTGCTGGATGCAAGACCCAGCTGTCATGTATGGTCTTAGGAGCAGCGAGCTAACCTGAGCGTGAGAAATACCAGCAATAGCTGTAACACAGCATCTCGTTGGATTCAGTTCGTCAAGAACTCTGTTTTCACTGTATCGTGGCACCCGCACTCGCCATGCTGTAGCCGGTTTCTGCTGCATGGGAACATTTTTGTCTACAGCAGATTGTATATGTTTAAAAGGAGAACAATAAATGATGCATCTCTCATCTAGGAGCAAGTACTGTTCGTCCCACCTTTTCTGGAATAGCACATGGTCGAAAGTAAAACCTCAGTGGTTTTGGAGGATGAAGAAGAACAAGTGTTTGAGGGTGCTCAGACCCTCGCAGTGACAGGTGTTTGTCCTGATGATGCAGATTAGGCAAAGGGCAAGTGAGTCTGCTAGGATGAGATGAGCGATAAACTATCCTTAATTGTACTCCTCTTTGTGCTGGCCAGATTAACACACACACCCCCACACCCACCCCCCCACACACACCCCTTCTAGATCTTGTTTGGAAAAGTGGTAGATTTGTGCCTGGGGAAGTCTTTTACTGAGCTGATTACATTGGAGGTCACTCTGAGTCTGCAGAAATGGAGGCCCCATTACAATTTTTCCTGCTCAGCCTTCTTGGAGAGATTCTCCCAGAGGAATCGGGTTGTCTTTCAGGATTTCCGTAAGAACCTGCCACTCCTCGGAGGGCTACATGCATGCTTTAAATTGGCTTTCGTTTCTTGGTCCCCCTCTCCTCTTGCACAGAAGATTCCAAAGGGGTCTTTATGACCTGGGCCTATCTGGTAAGGTGAAAACTGTGCTTTGGGATTTTAATTAGTCTTGGGGGTTTGAGTTGCGCTTTTTTTTTTTCCCTCCCCCTCAAATAAAAGTGTTGGGAGACATTTAAATACCCTAATTTCCCTTTCCATTAGAATTATCGGCAACCCCTTAAAATAAGTGGCAAATCACTATTAATTCCTTCAGAATTCATTGATAAAACTTCTATCGTAATGAATTCCTGTAGAAAAAAATAGAGTCCCGGTGACAATACAGCCGGTGGAGGAGGTACTCGGTGAGGCTGCTCCATCTGGTGGCAGCTCAGAGCTCATCACTTGAGGGGCACTTCTGATTGCATGAGTCAGGGTGGGTTTTGCCCCAGGTTCAAACCTATGGAGCATCACCCTCTCCGTGGCAGAAGAGCATACGCACGTGCGCTTGGTTGATGTTGGAAAGCGGGGTTAGCGTTTGCTGCTGAGCGTTTTCACATTTCCCATTGCTCCTGATGCAAAGACACGCGTTGCCCAAAGCCGGCTCTGAATCCAACTCGTCTAGCATGCGGGAGGTCCACGCGTTTGTGCTGTGAGCTGAAAGAAGCCTTGTCTCAATGGGTTCAACAAGCTTTTGGAGACAGCAGTGCTAGAGGAGCTTTGCAAGACTCTTGTGACGCCAGGTAAGTGTGCTCAAGAAGATCTGGGACCCATTGTGAGATTGCAGGGGAAACAGCACCCAGTCAATCTAAATGGTCCTACAGTATAGGTTTCTGTAGTCCCTCCTGATGTGTCTGGACACATCTCACCTAGAAATGGTACCATGAAGAAAACGGGATTGCAATCAGGTTTGTTTTTTATCAGAAAGAAATGGTGTTCAGGAGAGGAGATTGAGAAAAGCCCCCCCTACCCCCTAGAAATGGTATTTAGTCAACATGAGCATTCATGGAAAAGAGCAAGGAAGCCAAGCCCAGCAAGAACGACCCCGCCATCACAAACTAGCGCAATGTGGGCAAGAATGGTGCAAACTTTTATGAATGTGTTTCAGTACAAACCTGGGAAGCAGCTCCACCGCTGATGCTGGATTTTGCAGAGTCTAAGGAGCTGAAAACCAAAACTCCCTCCTCTGCCCCATCATCTCCACGCTTGAGGGAGTTTGTGTCTATTTGTGCACCTGAAAGGGAAATCGGAGAGGCTAGGTGCTGAGGAGAGGGCAAGTACTGCTCTCCCCCAGCCAAAGCAATTCAGATGAGGAGGGGTTTGGCTTCTGAGTGGTGAGTGCCCCAAGGGCACCTGTGCCAGAATAGGTGGTGCAGCACTTTGCCACCACCCTCAGGTCAGTTCAGGCGCCCTGAGGGGAGCAGGAGTGCCTGGCAAGGCACAAGGACAGCCCAGGCACCAGCATTGACCCCCGTCTGTTGAGACAAGGAGGCTCCTCCTGCCTGCGCCATCACCGCTGGCTGCCTTTTATATGTATTTATGTATATTTATATACATATAAATATGTATTAAATATATATAAAAGGTAATTCATCTAAAATACATTATTTAGATAGTATATGCTCTAATACAGGTTATTAGATGTAGTATATATAGCAGTAGTATATACATTAGATGAGGTATATGTAGCAGGTACAATATATACGACATAAAACATGATGCACTATCTCTGTACACAACAGAATAGTCTAGATTATGTAGTATTCTATTCTATCAGAATCATATTCTGTGTACTGTTCCTATATATTATATTAGTATCATGCTACATAGTAATTATATCATCAAACTACGTTCTCTGTATAGTATATGTCATTAGCAAGAAACAATACATTATGTAACATAATAGGTAATGTGTAATACAATGAGATATAATAAATGATGTAAATAATATCTCAAAGCCTACACCATGCATACTGTTTTATATAAACACGTTACATGTTATGTTGACATATTATACAGTAATTCTATAGTTGTCTTATTATATGTAATACAGTCTATATCACGTATAATATCTATGGCACATATATTGTTGTAGATGGTTTTTATGTAGTATATCAATTTAACAAAATCAAGAAATATATTTAGAGAATATATATATCTTACACAGCATCTATCATGTGGCCGGAAAGCTGCCCGGGTCAAAAGGACCTGGGGGTGCTGGCTGACGGCCAGCTGAACATGAGCCAGCAGTGTGCCCAGGTGGCCAAGAAGGCCAACAGCATCCTGGCTTGTATCAGGAACAGTGTGGCCAGCAGGAGTAGGGAAGTCATCCTTCCCCTGGACTCGGCACTGGTGAGGCCGCACCTGGAATACTGTGTTCAGTTTTGGGCCCCTCACTACAAGAAGGACGTTGAGGTGCTGGAGCGTGTCCAGAGAAGGGCAACGAAGCTGGTGAAGGGCCTGGAGCACAAGTCTTATGAGGAGCGGCTGAGAGAACTGGGGTTGTTTAGTCTGGAGAAGAGGAGGCTGAGGGGAGACCTGATCGCTCTCTACAACTTCCTGACAGGAGGGTGCAGTGAGGAGGGTGTTGGTCTCTTTGCCCAAGCAACCAGCGATAGGACAAGGGGTAATGGCCTCAAGTTGTGTCAGGGGAGGTTTAGTTGGATATTAGGGAAAATTTCTTTACTGGAAGAGTGGTGAGGCATTGGAACAGGCTGCCCAGGGAGGTGGTGGAGTCCCCATCCCTGGAGGTGTTCAAAAAATGTTTGGATGTGGCACTTTGGGACATGGTTTAGTAGGCATGGTGGTGTTTGGTTGACAGTTGGACTAGATGATCTCAGAGGTTGGAAAACCTTAATCATTCTATGATACTCTCTCTCTCAAAGAATCCTCCTATATGTATGCAGTCCACATGTATAATATAGAACACACAACGTACGCTAGATGTTATTGAGGAAATTTATGTAAGAACAGTAGTTGCTAGATGATACGTAGTATAGCTTATTTGTACTATATAACATAGCATGTGCTGCATAACGTAGTACATATGTTATAGGATACACCATTCATATTTTAACAATATAGTATTTTATACTCCATATACATAGAGCATAACACTATATACTATACAGATATACAGTATACAGATATGTACTGTAGATGGCTTATACTACGTATATGCACTATACATATATACTATATGTAGTCTGAACTAAGTACATACAGCATATACTGGATGCATAAACATGACATATATTATGCGTATCTATAGGAGGAGGGGAGGGATATTCCCCTAATCTTGAGCCCCCCCCCCCCGAAGACTCTCCCTCCCGTTATCCCCATATCTGTCTCACTTGTCCGGGTGGGAGAAGGTGCCTTTTCCTTGTGTAATCAGGGGGAAGGGCTTCTCTTCATTATGGGTGGCAGGAGACAGGGAGAGGGCTATGCCATCCCAATCTCCCCTCGCTTTCTCTTCTCTTTACCCTCCCTTAGTACTTTATTTTTTCCATTAGGGTTATTTTTTGTGTGTTTTTTGGGGTGGTTGGGGTATTTTGGTTTGGGTTGGTTTTTTGTTTAAGTTTGGGGTTTTTTTGGTTTTTGTTTTTGGTTTTTTTTTTTACATTATTCAGCAATCTATCTAAACTTTCAACACAGATTTCATTGTATGGTTTTTACGGTTCATTTTTACACTTAATGGCATCATAAACAGCAACTTGGGTTTGCTTTACAAACCTTACAAACAGGACAGGTCACTTTGCACAAAATGGAGTGGAAGGAAGGCCCTACTGCTGTGTTTCAGCATCCTCTTCACAAAACACTTGCAGAAATCAGCAACAAAGATCTACCTCTGAATCGATGCTTGTCCCCATCACAGCCCAACTGGAACAGGGACAGCAATCTCTTGCTGCGGCCGAGAGCTGTTCCATTTCATTCCTGCAGTGAAGCACCTGCTGGGGAAAAAAGAAAACAAAAGTGGCACTGTCAGCACAGGCAGGCACTGGCCCTGCACGAGGCACCCTGCACCAGTGGCTGGGCAAGGTGACAAGAGCCAGGTACGAGGCGTCCTGGTCCTGCACACCATGCAGGGGGTAATGAGGCCAAGAGGCTTTTGGAAGCAGCACAAGAGGCCCCTTGGCCGAGACCAGGGGGGCAGGGGACTTTTGCCAAAGCAGCTTCGCTGGCATATTCCCCATGACCAAAGGGAGAACCGACTAGCGGCCACACCACGCATCCCCACACCACCGCCTGGCTTTTTCGACAAACACACACATGCCAGCAGGCAACAACGTTGGTGGGTCACCATGGTAAAGGCCTTGCACTTAGTAGCCAGCACACGCTGGAGAGCGAGCGTGCATGCACACAGGTGCATCTGTGGAACCACACTTGATAAGCCATTCAGCGTGGCAGGTCCTTGCTGTCTAGGCACCAAGACTTGACCGATCACAGCAGCCCAGCCACTCCAGCACCAAATGCAGAAGCAAGCTGCATAGTGTGGGAACCCTTCTACCAGGCAAGGTGTAAGCAAGGCTGCTGCTTCCTACCTGAAAGAAACTTGCTCCTCAGCCTCACCTCAGCCCAGAGAAAAACCCATCCCTATGGATCCAGCCATGCGTGGGGTAGTGTTGCAGTGGCAAACCCCTCCTCCCCTGCCTCACAAGACCTGCCTCAAGCCATAAAAGCCATCATTTCGTCTCTGAATGCTGCTCCCTGCTGCTGCCATGTGTCTCACCACAGTCCTCACTGAGCCCCAGCCATCCCTGCAAGCACATTGCTCTAACTGAAGCTGGGCCCTAGCTGATGGTCTTTGCACCACGATTTGAATAGTGGGTATTTGAGCTGAATAAAGCTGCTAGGCATAGTGGTTTTGTTGCTTTACATCCCTGGAAATTAGATCCGTGCCTGCCTCTGTGTGATTAAGTTGATTTGTACCATGATCTGAAGACAGAAACCAAAGTTCTACAAACCTTGATAAAAAGAAGCTTTTTCTTTTTTCTGAGGTTCCCCCCCAGTCAAACCTACTGACAAATGTAAAAGATACAAGTAGAGTTTAATTTAAAAACAAATAATAATAAAAAAAAAAGGCTGCAATCCCCTCTGGTTTTACCCTGTCACAGAGAGCAAGTATGACAAAACCTACGATACAGAGAAAATTGTCTGGCAAAGCTGCACATTTGTTTCTTCTTGTGCTGCGAAGGGGAGGCCCTGGAGTACTTTAGGTTTGGTTGGTTGATTTTTTTTCTCCCCCGGGCTGCATTAGTTAACATACAATTAGACTTGGGGACAGCAAAAAATTATTTAGGCTGCTGGGTGCCACACCGGCCCTTGAGCTCGAGCCAGCCACCCACTAATCCCATCACAGAGCCAAAGGCTCTGAGACAGCAGCCCTCGCCCAAAATTCAGGCCAAAGGCCCATCAGGAGGCTGGAGAATTTGAGTGGGAGGCAGATGCAGGTGGCTGTGTGCCTAAGAAGGAGAGAGGACAGTGGAAATGTGACAGCGGCAGAGATGTCAATCTAGCCTTGGAGATCTGGTAGCCCCAGCAGCGTGACCCCAAGAAAAAGCAGCGTGCTTTTCATTAGCTAGTAGCCAAAAAGAGACTCGGGAGCTGTGAGCAATGAAAATGCCTCCTGCTGGTTTAGCCTTGGTGTGGTTGGAGAAAATAGGACTGAGCTGAATCGTTGCTTCCTTTCCTACAAAGGAAGTACCCAGGACGCCAGCAATTTCTCTTGCTGTTGGAGACAACCCGTTAGACCCTCCTCACAATGGCTGACCTCTTGTGTCAAGCAAGGGCAACACATTAATTGAAATTATTTTTGCTAAAGCTCCAACTTGCATTGCTGAACCCCTGGGAAAGGGAGGCTTAGAGACGGGTTATCTTTCCAGGCCTGGTGCCTGAGCCATGGGTGGCTCCAGCTTGCCCAAAATAGGGAGACATCCTGTGCCCTTCCCACACAGCTGCCGTGGAGCTCTGCTGCTATTTTACCACCACTAGCCCCAAAACTACAGCCAAAATTTTAAGAGCTGTATGCCTTTCACCAACTTGTATTTGGCTATCTCACTTGTACCCAAACACGCTTAGCAGACCAAACAGCTACTTAAGTTCTGGCCCTATGGGCGTACAAAAGTACAGTAAAAGTACAAAAAAAAAAAAGTACAAAAAGACAGTAGTGTCACAGAAAACCAGAAGCGCTCAGCATCTCCCAAGGAGTGTTAGGAAGGGGTTGAAGGCAGCAAATGCCAGTTTTGGTCTAGAGGTTCTACAGAGCAGACCCCTCCGCACTCAAACCCCCTATCCCCAAAGACCTGGTTGGGCAAGATGATGTCCTAAAGCCATCTGCAAATGCTGAGCTGCCTCAGTTATGCTGGNCAACCCACAGGTTTTAGGGGTTTTTTTTCGGTTCTCTCCCCATCCCACCGGGGCAGGGGGAGGGTGAGCGAGCAGCTGTGTGGTGCTTGGTTGCCAATCGGGGTTAAACCACAACAAGCACCTTACACCAAAATAAGACCCAGTCCCATATTTTGATTTACCGAGTACTACCCTTCTGTCCTTTCTGTAATGCAGTCTATTTCAAGGGCATGAAATATCCAGGAAACATAAGAGGAACCAGGAGCACCTGCATCTTGGTCCTGAAAAGTTATAAACAAAAATTGTTGAAGCAGTGTCGTAATCATTAAATGACCCACTCAGAGACACACTTGTTATGGACAGGCTAAGCATGAGCAAACGAACAGCTGTGAAAAGGCACAAATTCACCTAAGACTGTGGAAAGCAAAGAGATGCAGGGATTTGCAGCCCCATTACTGAACAAAGAGGGACAGAGTTGGGCAAGCCACATCCACAGCCCTTTTCCACTGGACGAACTTGATACGCACCACTGCTGATGACCCAGACCGAGAGCAGCTCTGAGGCCAAAGTCATACCCTCAACTTCCACATAAGCCTCGCCACAGCAGAGCTAAGAGGGGAGCAGCAAAGAAACAGCAGCCTCAAACCTGGCTGAAATGACCCCAATGCACACACTGACCCAGGGCTCGGCCCTTCTAAGGGAGGAGGCTGAGTTGCCACCCAACATAGGCAGGAATTTGGGGAGGGGTGGGGGTGAGGGGTACAGCGGGGGGGTGGAACAAAGGAGAACACAAGGGCAGGAGCTCAGAAAGCCCACAAGCATTATGGTCAAGGTAGTAGCTGCCTTTCCAGCTGAAGTCTGAGTTGACAGCTGCAGGGGTCAAACAGCCAAGTGCCATGTGGCTTTTGAGCTGCCAAGAGCTCCTGAGAAGGCCCAGGTTACTGGGAGGACATGGGCTTGTAGGGCCAAGAAGTTGGCCAACCCCAACCCACTGATGGGGTACAGGTCCCACAGCCTCATGTCTGCTTGAGAGAGAGAGAAGGAAGGAGAGGGAGAGAAGGAAGGAGAGGGAGAGAGAGAAAGTGCTGCTAGACCCCAGTCATCAATGCCCCAGGTGGGCCAGGAAATGTTTTGTCCCTTCCACACTTGCTGGTTTGGTTTGGTTTTTTTTTTCTTCATATGACTGTATCCCTTTACACTCCTTATTGCCATATAAATTAAAAAAAAAAAGTCTGAAAGCATTTACCTCAAATCCTGCTGAGGTCTTGTCCTCACTGCTTCTGTGGAGCAGTCAGTGCCTCTAGCTCAGTATGCCTTGCAAGAGGATGCGTTTGCTTCGTTTGGGTCAAGTTTGCCAGCTTCCCATTTAGTTGGATGTCCACACCTGGGGCCAAATTCATCATCATCATCAGTGGGGGAGGATGACTTGAAAAATGCCTTGTTTCTTCCTTGGAGTGAGGTATCTTGTCGGCAGCAAGCACGAGAGGAGACACAAAGAGAAGAAGGAAAAACCCAAGTCGTAGAAACAAAGCCAGTGTCTGGAAATTACAGCATAGTTGTGAACTTTTGGAGCTGTCACAGGCCAACTGCGCTCTGCAAGAAGAGCTGCAGTCTGTCAAGCAGGTCTGCCACATGCCCGTGGATATAAAAAGCATAAATGTCAAGAATAGATTAAAAAATAAATATATATATAAAATTAACTAGCAAGAGCGATGAAACTGGAGAAGGTCTTGGCTGGTGGTCATTCTTCATTCCCATGGTACTTATTATTATACATTCCCATGTATACTTTCTCCTCCCTGAGTTTAAAGACATAACCAAGCATTGAAGCTGGTCTGCTTGCCTCATGGCAGCCTTTGGGCTGGGCTTCTTCAGCTGGAGCAGCTTCTGCTTTAACTACAGCATCAGCTTTATGACCGTGACAAGCCACCACTCAGTAAGGTGATATGGCAATGGCAGAGTTTAGCAAGTGTTTAAAACATGGCAACAATTCTTGGCCAGGTCTGTAGCGGCAGCAGGGCTGCAGCAGCGCAGCCGGTCATGCTGCCACCCTGCACGGGGACAAACAGCAAAGCATTGGGGAGGGGGTAGCACTTATGTCTTGGCTTTAGCACATTCCCTACAGCTGAAGGTCACACCATTAAAACCAGCTTCTCTTTAGTAAACTGCACTAAACGTTTGGCAGGCACTTTTACAAGAACACCATCAATGCAGTGCAAAAATTGCTCACAAATGAGAGGCAGGGCAGATGGCCTCCAACGGCACCAAGCCCAATTTTGGACCTCTGAAAGGGCCAGGTTGCTCTAGACAGTGCTCACATGAGCTGGAAGGAGGGCTGGCTGCAGAGATTATCGCTGGTTTGCCCATCAGCTATGCCGGGCTCCCACAAGCACATCTCCCCCCATCAGCCTGCATGAACTCACATACCAGCCAGGTCCCTCCCATAGCTACTCCATAGGGCCCCTTCTCCTTCCCTACTTCTGCTCCTCTCATTTTGAGTAGCCAGCAGCTTTTCTAGGAAGCAGCGGACCTTCGCATCTGATGTCCAGGTGGAGTAATAAAAACAGAGCTTAGGTGTCCAGGACCACAACTTTCTCACCCTCAAATCATACACAGATCAACTCTTGTTGTTACTTCTCTTCCCCCATCTTTGGGAGAGGAGACAAGTTCAAAAGATTCTCTCAGCAAAAACAAGTTTTCTAAGGAATGGGTTTGGGGCCCTTTAGACACTTCACTTGAAGTCTAACATGCATCTATAGAGATGCAAACCTGCAGAGAGTCTCTGCACACACAGGCCCTTTCTACATGTTTAATCAAAATAGCTTTAACACCCATAACCCACTAAGAAGCAGCCAGTCACCTGGGGATGGCAGGGGACGATGTACCAGCACAGCTCCCATCCTAAATACAGCTCTTGATCTAAATCAGCAAGGCAAAGGTGTCCCCCCAGGAGATACACCTCCTGGTCCATGTTCTCCTCCCTTAAACCTCTTGCTAGGAGAGCACACACACCCCACTTCCACTGCAGCAGAGCATGCTCTAATCTACCCCCATGGGCCTTTTAAGGCTGCCGGAGGTGCAGTGCACATGGGTGCTAGATCTCCCTCAGCTGTTGACATTTGGCCTCACCCTGCTTTGCCAGGTGCTACCTTATTTGGGAGAACTGCTCGCACCTGTGGGGCATGAGCTCTCCCGGCCAAAATACGGTTTTGGTTTTTTTATTCTGGGAGGCAGCTTTTCCCTTTACAGCATTACCCAAAAGCAGCTGGAAAAATTTGCTGCAAACACCTCTGGCAGCACAGGCTGCAAGTGCATCCCTCAGGGATGAGAGATCTCAGACTCCTCCACAAATGTTGTGTGGCTCCAGGAAGGGCATGAGCTCCCACAGGAGCCCTGAAGAAACCCTCTTCTAGGTTTTAATAAAAGGGAACCCACAGGAGGATGGGGCTGAAAGGTTTGGCTTGTAACTGCACAAGGGACAAATAAAATAAAATTAAAAAAAAAAAAAAGCACAAGGGAAGTGTTTGCTGGCACGGCTTCGGTGCAGAGCCCAAAGTAAGTCCCACCTTGCCATCCCCAAGGGCACCCTGCACCTTGTCCCTGCTGCCTTGCAGCGTGGCTTGGTCTGTAATTAAAGGGAGGTGACGGAGCCGCCATCATCAGAGGTGCGAGGGAGGAGGGAGGCAGGACCGAAGGATGCAGATTTCGGTCTAGGTGGCTGCCGTACGGGGCCAAAGGCAGACAAGGGTGTGCAATGCTGAGCGTTTGGTTTGCAATTATATGCCAGATCTCACTAATCCATAATGGCCTGTGGTGACATTTTTCTCTCTCGTAAGAAAAAAGAATACAACGCCTAAAAAAACCCTGTTCCCTGGCAAGTACATTGTTAAGAAGGTATCTAAAATAAATAGTAAAAAAAGAGCATGTTTTCTTCCATAAAATTGCCTCAAAGGACTTGCAAAGCCAAGTGCATTTGCAGAGTAGGAAGGGGAAAAAAGAGATTAAAATAATTACAGCATTCTTTGAGTGGGTCTGCTTAAGAGGAGATTAAAAAAAAAGGCATATTGAAAAAAAATCCTCTTGACCATTAGAATCCATCTGCCGTTTACTTAACCCACCCTGACATGTGCCGGGGAGCCATGGTGGCACTGCCACTGTAGGGGATTACTCCATGAGGGTGATGGGACGGCTTTCTCCTCCCAAAGATAGACCTGACGTCCCCACCGCATTCCTAGCTGCCCCCCTGCTTCTGCCTCCCTCTCCGCCATGGTTCCCCAGGTCTCACACTGAACACATTTAAATATGTCTTTAGAATTAAAAACAATACTTATCCAAAATTGAATAGTTTCGAAAGGAAACTCTTCTCTTACCTTCTGCAGAAAAATCCCAAATGCTTTGTTTCACACGCACTGAAAGGAATTCCTTCCAGGCAGTTTGTTATTTAACATTTGCTTGGTTTGTGCTTCAACTTGACCCAGGCCACTCACTACATCGGGCCTCTGTTCACGGCCAGCCTCAGGTGACCTGAGGTTACACAGCGCGGCCAATCTCCTCTGCATTGCCCCCAGCCCAGGAGCATCTGCCTGGCTTTGCTTTGGGTCCCCTTGGTTCACACTAGCTTCCACCTGCAGCTAAACCTCTTCTTGTCCCCCTCTGGGACACGGGCTGCAGGAGCCCAGCACATCAGAGAAGACAGGCATCCATCAAACCCATCCTTTGAATCAGATTTGGCTGCCAACGGGGGAGGTCTTTGGTTGATGGGACAAAAGAGCACATGGAGGATTTGGATTCTTTAGGAAATGAACCCAAAATTACTGACCTGGGGCAGTGAGCAACTCCTTATTCATGAGGATCATCACATTGGAATCCCTCTTACTTCTCCTATTAGGGTAAAAATTGTATCACTTATGAAAGCTGATAGCCTCCATACATTTCTCCTGCATGCATTTGTCTACTTCATACACCTGACAGGGAATATTTGTCCTTGAAGGGGGAGGGTGTGCAAGGAGCGGTGCAGGCAGATTTTCACGTCCCTGCATACATATGCCAACTCTCGCGAGCAATGCAAGAGTTGCTGGTTTATTTACTACTCAGCTCTTGACACCCTTTGCATTTTATTTTATTTTAATCTCATGATTTTCAGTTAATCTTTCAATTTTTGCCAGGAGCACGGAGGCAGCCAGACAGGGTTAAGAAGGGACGCACTGTGGAGGAAACGCATCTGCAATCCTTTACAGCACTGCAGAGCTGGTAACTGAGCTTCCCAGCTTTGCAAGACCCAACCCAGTGCACCAGACACATGCCTATGTTTCTCCCAGTTTTCCCAAATTCCCAATGGAGAGGGAGCATGAGCTCTTTTTTTCTGCTGTGAGTTGCACAAGGGTGAGGTGGGGGGCACCGTGACAAAATGTGTGTTTAAAAAAAATGTTAAAAAATCTTACCCTGAACGCTGAGCAGGGAATTTGGCGCTGCAGGATGAAGCCGTGCACGGAGTCAGGTTTGACCCTGGGGTCACTCTTCGTGCCTTCCCACAGCTTTTCCAGGACAGAGGGGGAAAAAATTGAGCGGCTGATTTTGTTAGCGTCAAACTTCATTACTGAAAGCAGCTGATAGGAAGTGTAGTCTAATTGTTTTAATTTGCATGGTAATTTATCAAACTGGTTCCTCGTCATGCGCGGGTCCCTCATTTCCTACCCCCAGCCCTTTGCGGTGGCGCCCGCCTGCTCCTCCCTGCCGAGGTGGGATGCGCACCAGGCAGGTGAGTGGGAAGCCCACCAGGGACCTTGTTCCCCACTCACAAGCCCACATCTTTTCAGCTCATCTTTCATCCCCTGGTACCCAGGCTCATTCTCTGCACCATTTTTTTTTTTTTTTTTAACAAAAATAANGCAGGCTGCCTCGCTGCATCCATCCTTCCTTATGCCGGATGCCCTTTTTCTGTGCTGCATGCTCTATCTCCTTGCCCTGGGGTAAGAAAAACCCATTTGTGTCCTTTGGTGTTTCTGGAAGGGAAAGGAAACATTTTCAAACTGTGGAAATCCAGAGAAGTTGCAGGCGTTTTCCGAGTCTGCAAAGCCTGTGCTCCAGCGTGCTATGCCAGTGCTTATGTATGCAGTTAATTTACATAATAAAATTTTAATAATGATGCCTGATGAGTGCTCAGCTGTGCTTCGCCTGCACTCAACTGGGGAATCTGTGCCTAAACATCCAGTGCTAAGCAGCACAGGAATTAGACCGACTGCAGCAGGGCTGAGCGCCAGCAGACCTGGGCACTCAGCTCAGACCTGGCCTTGCCTCCCGTCACCTCAGGCAAACCCCCGAAACAGGGGGTCCCAGCGCCCAGGCAGCTCCTCTGGAAGTGGGGACCAGCAAACGCCTGTGCCAGGGCAGGAATGGAGGGGGAACCTGGTCCCCTGCACCCCTCAGCCCCAGGGACTGCCGTGCTTCAGGGTGCCGGGGTTATGTCTCTCGCCACGTCCGGCCGTACGCTGGCATGTAGCTCATGGACTTATTCCCCCGACATACAAAATACTCAGAGCACAAAGGTGAGTAACTGGAACATTCATAAAATAGACCGAGTGGAAATAAATAAACATATGGGCATCTTATTTTATCTGGTTTTTAGTTTGTTGGGTTTTTTTTTTCATGCAGAAAAAGATTTTTCTATGGGTCAAATAAATTTCTGTTTCATTAAAAAACCACCATCTTCTTCTGCGACTGTTCACCATGACAATTTAGGTGGAGGTCCACTCGGCGTGGCACAGCGGCTCGGCGCTTACCCTGCTAACTGGCTGCAGCACAGAGGCTGTGGTCCGCCATCCTGCTCTCTTCTCTTGCCTAAGGGCCTCAGCTACGTCCGACGAGGTTTGGGGGCTGAGCTGCATCCCCTGCTGCCAGGACGGCTGTTCCACTGTGGACACTTGAATATTCACCGCAGCACGAAGAAGGGCGGAGGCGCTCCACCTCGCTGCTGCACGCACAGGTTAACCACACACACAGGTAATTGCTTTTCATTTTTGCCGTATCTCAGCAAAAGTAGTGAGGTTCAGCAGTGCTGGGCTAATGCCCCCCTTCCAAATTTCTGTTGCTTTCTCTCCATCTGCTTTTACACATCTATGGGCAAAGCAGAACCCACCCTTCAGCCACGGCTCCCCTTGCAGCAAGCTGAAAGCTGCGCCGGGTACCTGTCCTGACATGAAATGCTCTGCGAAATAACCAAGTCATCTCTAATTAAGTGCAAGATGCCTGTATTCATTTAAAGGTGCCATATTGATCAGAGAGAACACTGCGCCGATCAATCACTCCAATTTAAACTTCCTGACTCTCCAGGAATCAATACATGCAAATAAAACCACTAGGGAATTCAGATGATTTAATTCTTACCAAAACCACCAGGATCAGAAAGATCATGAGAAAAAAGCCCGGCGCAGGCCCACCTGCCACACTCTGCAGGGCATTTTGTGGCGTTTTTACACCTTGCTTTTGTCACTGGCAGCTTAGGTCTTACAGTTTGGGGAAGGCAAGCAGACCTACAGGGGTGGGGGTGCAAAATTGAATTGCATTTAACTTCGTATGATTTCCTCCAGCCTCAGCAGTAGCTGTGCCCTCGAAGGATATGGAACCTGCTCGTGATGGTCTCTGGAGGGACAGCTGGAGAGGTCTGGTCCTGCCGGTGGGAATACCTGGCAAACCCTGCCCTCAAAAAGACCCGTGCTCTCTCCTCCCCGTTTCCTTGCAGGCAGCACGTGGTGGGGGAAATGGAACACGCTGGTGGATAATAGGTGCAAGGAGAGAGGTTATAGAGGGGGAGAGAGGGAGAGGGGAAGAAGGGATGAAAAAGAGGACAATTGTATAAAGAAAACTCTTAGAAAAGGCTGGTTTGAAGTCCAAATCAGTCAGGGGAAAAAAGCTTTCACAGCTTCACAGGATTTTCAAGCCATTACGATGAAAGAAACATTTGGAAGTCGCCGTCGCCTCATCATCGCCCATCTCCACTGCTCACTGCTTTCAGGCTCAGTCCTGGTAACCTGTGGGTGAAGGAATCCCATTTTGAAATGAGGGATGGTCTAATTTCATCTCTTTCTTCTCAAGGAACGATGGCAGCCCCTTTCTGATGGCGAGCATCTCTCTTTGCTTACCTCAAAGATTGTTCTTGTCTCAAGAGACCGCTGCTTCTCAGGACAACATCATCACAATCAGAAAGCCCCTAATTAGATCCCCCACCACCCTAATGCATATTTAAATACCACCAAGGAGCCACTCAATATCTCCCATGTGCTACTGAGAGGTAATTGGAGCGTTTCAAGTTTTGACATGTCAGAAATTAAAACCAGAGCAAATGGTCAAAGGCTTTTTGTTCTTTTCTTTCCTTAGGTGTCTTCTCACAGACATGGGTACAATTTGGGGAGGACTGGAAGCTTCACCCGTGAAACCAAAGGCAGAAGTCCGCACGCAGCTCAGGCTGCTTGCTTAGGTGTTTCATGCTGGCTGCTGCTGAGTGCCCCAAGACAGGCTCCTGTTACATCTTAGCCATGGATTATTGCCCTTTTTTTATTCTCTTTGGAGGAAATGTGCCTTTGCAGGGGTTTGCTTACACCGGGGGAGACCCTGGAAGTGCTCACAGCCAGGGGATGGCTGGACAGACCCAGCTGCTGGGAGGCACCAAGGCCTTATTTAGTTTTTATATATATA
>VZTL01052102.1:0-12402 GCA_013400535.1 Scopus umbretta | reverse complement strand
CTGAAACCAGGACACCAAGTTATGTGATATGTGACCAGTACCTTACTCAAATAATTTAGAACTAGTTCCTATATCTTCATATGGCTTTATAAAAGGCTTGTTTGCAATGCATGGTGCACCTATTTCAACTCTTAAAACCTGAGCAACTTAAAATGTACTGTTTGACGTGAAGGAGACTTACTCCAACTCCAAAGATGTATTACCACCTGAGAGTACAGATTTACTGTAGAAAAAGGCTAGGATCAGATATCATGCCTCAGTGAGAGACCTCTGCCTCTGAGCAACAGAAACATAGCAGTCTTTGCAGACTCTTACAGCTTCTATCCTTTGATTTCACACTACAGCTGTGGAAAGCAGAAGGACTCAGGTATGCCTAAAGACCTTTATTTGTAATCCTTGAATCTACCTGCTATTCATTTGTGAATAGATCAAATTCTTACTGAAATCTTTTAGAAGGAAAAGGAAGGAAAAGGCTGTTAATATAAGAAGTGAGAAGTTATAAAAGTTTCCATGCCATACTCCAGAAACAGCTGCACCATCTCTCAGTCATAGAAATAAAATCTTGCCTCTGGATCACATACAGCAGAATATGCACACTGAAGAATAACTACTCAAATGTTATTTTCATAGAATCACAGAATCATTTGGTTGGGAAAGGCATTTAAGATCACAGAGTCCAACTGTACCTGTCCACCACTAAACCATTTCTCTAACCACCTTGTCTACGCGTCTGTTAAATACCTCCAGGGATGGCGACTTAACCGCTTCCCTGCGTAGCCCGTTGTCACAGGAAGAGCAGGAGTAAACTTCCCTCACAGGAGAGAAGTAAGAATATACAAAGTTCAGGGAGACCCTCCCGTTGAGTCACGAGGTTCAGAAAGGATCCCCTTGCTTTCTAAACTCCTTCTCAGAGAGGAGTCTAGGTGCGGTTAGATCCAGTCCTAGTCTCAGACTTGGTCAATGGTTTATGTCTAAAGGATATATTTTTTCTTCTGCTGCATTAAAAGGTTAAAGTAACTGGGCAGGTGCCCAACTTGCCGTTGTTAGTCCGGTCGTGTTCGGTGTACTGAACTATCACAATCACAGGGGCACTCAATGCAATACACCCTCAGTCTAGTCATGTTCAATGAGAACTATCATGGCTAGATTAATAAATGGTGCAGTTTATTAAGGCAGCAGACAAACAGACACAGGTTCTTTGGATTACAGGTGATAAATTCACTGTCTGCAAAAGCACATATAAATACCAAAGGTATTGTAACACAGCCTGGCTACAAACACATTAAATATAAAGCAACTCTATAGAGGTTTCTAAGTTTCCTGGGGAGACACTTGGTGTAACCAAGTGTTTGAATCTTACCCACAGGCATCCTGATGGGGGGAGAAGAGAGGCTCAGCCCATCAACTGGTCCCAGAAGTATATGACGTTGTCTTCCCCAACTTTCTCTTAAGTTATTTTATACTACTTTTTACCTTTCAGCTGGAGCTTGAGTGACTCTAGTCACATATCATGCATATCTTTATTGTGATTGGTATAACATTTTCTCACTTCGCTTTTAAAGGTATAGACTAGAAAAATTCAAAGCGCAAGCTCAGTGACGGGGTAATTACACCTTAGAGGCGGGTAACTTTTGGGATGGAGGCATGTTTTGGTATTACAATGATATTATAATGAGCAAAGTTCACCAAAAGAACAGCATTTGTCAAAATCATGACAGACTGTTGGCCCAGGGTACCAAATGTGCAGCTTATCAGACTTTCAAGTTCCCATATTGTTCCAGAGCCTAGCCACAGTGTCCCCACGCTGCTCCATCCTCTAGTCTATCCCTCCTAGAGTTAGCACACCGAGTTCCCCCAGTGTTCCAACATCTAAGGTTGCTCAGGGAACTTCGTGGAATGGATCCTTTGCATGTCAGCCGCACTCCACTCTGGAATTTTCTTCAATGCTGTACCTTTCTTATAAATGTAGCAAAGTTTAATTTCTAAGTCACCCCCAGCAATTATTCCACACCTGTTCCAGTGCCTGATAACCCTTTCAGTGAAGAAGTTTTTCCTAATATCTAATCTAAACCTTCCCTGGTGCAACTTGAGTCCATTTCCTTTTATCTTATCACTTGCTGCTTGGGAGAAGAGACCGACACCCACCTCGCTATAACCTCCTTTCAGGTAGTTGTAGAGAGCAATAAGGTCTCCCTATTCAATTTACCCATGTACACAGAATTAACCTGCACAGGGAAAAATCTGAACAGAGTTTGTCCCAGTATACTAAAATTACAAGGAAGGGGAGAAAAACAGCCAGCCTTCTTTATATTTTTAATTTTTTTCCTATAAATTCTGTCCCTTGCTAAACATACCAGATTCTAGTGTACTCTAATATAGCCTTGGTTAGAATGTTAGAAATGTAAAATCTCTAGACCTTTCTTCTTGAAAATGAAGTCTCTTAAAACTACATTGTGATGATTTCAGAGCTGCAAAGGATCTGCCTGAATGCATGATTTTATTGTAACTGTAAGATATAGGTGTCTGTTATTTTATTGTTTATTGATATATACTGTCAGTACCCCATTACATTGGCAAAATATACCTTTGTCCAATAGGCAAAGGGAAGCAATCTTCCTTTGACAGATATTTGTTAGTTTTTTTCTTCTCAAACTTTTCCAGAAACTTCTGCTTTTGCTCTCTGACCTTAAAATCATTACAGGAAATTTACCCTCTTGCTCTCAATAGCACTTAAAGACTTTAAAAAGTGCTACCTGTAGAGAAAAAGCAGCAGTCAGTGTTGGATTAACACAGCAAGGGTTGGATATACATGACAGCAGTATCTCAAGTCTCCTCTTGCTCCGCCTCCCCAAACCACAAGAAAGAAATATAGTGACCCAAGAGCAGCAGCAATTTACTTCAAAAAGAAAGTGCAGTGAGATTTAAAACCTGTCCTGAGAAATTATAATACCTTCCAATACCTATTGCATCCAAAAATGCATACAGACACACTATTTGGAGATTTTTAAAGCATATATTTTTAATCTAACAGGAGTGGCATGGAGATTTGTTGGCCAAATCTTCAGCTACAATAAATCAACACATAACCTATAGGTGAGAAATCCATTATCCTTAATGTTCTTTCTGTTCTGGATGATGATATTGCCACAGCTTTTATTCAACAGCTGGTTCATCAGAAAAATTTGCAAACTATAGTATATGGTCAGTTATTTTAGGAAATTGATTAGGACTTACATAGCTGATGTATTCAACAGCGATTTTGCTTTTAGACCATGGGGCCCTCTTTTTGAGGGCTGAAGACAAAGCTGGCAGGAGCAGCTTTGCCAACAGGCAGGCTAACCTGGTGAGTAGAGCTCTGACCTAGGAATGGCTGTGGAGGGAAATTACAACCCACAGTCAAGTAAGAAAGTGGTGGGCAGGGGTGGGCAGCAAAGGGTGCAAGGTGGCAGGTATACGAGATACCTCCAGAATAATAAAACAGGGGCCACCTCAAGCATGTCATATGCACAGAAAGGCACGCAGCCTGGGCAACACACATCAGAGACTGCAGCTCTGCACGTGGTTACAGAACTGTGACATCATTCCATTTACTGAGCTGTGGTGGGACAACTCCACACAAGTAGATTATTGCAATGTTTTTTTTTTTACAAGGGAAGACAGATCAAGAAGAGGATGAGGAAGGAAAGATGTGAAGGAGTAGCTCAGAAGCATGCGAATCTTTCTGTGGAACAGTGTGGCTGAGAGTTCACAGCTTCGGATCAAATGAGAGGCCAGTAAAGGAGACACAGTGGTGGGAGTTTGTTAGAGTTCACATGATCAGGGTGAGGAAATGGATGAAGCTCTTTTGAAATAAGGAATTTTGGACCCCAGTTCTCATGGGGGAACTCTGGCATCTTCTGGAAGGGCACCATGATAAGAAAGATTTCTGGAGGGTGTCAGGGATAGCTTCTTGATACAAGTACTGGTACCAACCAGGGCTTATGTACAGCTGGGTCAGCTGTTCACATACAAGGAAGATCTGGTTAAGGATATGATAATAAATGGTAACTTTGTCTGGAATGACCATGAACTAGTGGAGTTCAAGATCCTGAGAAGAATGAGGGACTTGACAAGCAGAGTATATCCTGTAATTTAGGGGAGCAGCTTTANTCCTGGCCTTCTTGGCCACCTGGGCACACTGCTGGCTCATATTCAGCCGGCCATCAACCAGCACCCCCAGGTCCTTTTCCTCCGGGCAGCTTTCTAGCCACTCTTCCCCAAGCCTGTAGCCTTGCATGGGGTTGTTGTGACCAAAGTGCAGGACCTGGCACTTGGCCTTGTTAAACCTCATACAGGTGGTCTCAGCCCATTGATCCAGCCTGTCCAGATCCCTCTGCAGAGCCTTCCTGCCTTCAAGCAGATTGACACTCCTGCCCGGCTTGGTGTCATCCGCAAACTTACTGAGGGTGCACTCAATCCCCTCATCCAGATCACTGATAAAGATTCATGGAACTGGTAGACAGGATCACATGGGAAGATGCAGCTCTGAGGGTCAAAGAAGTTCAAGAAGGCTAGGAAGGACACCAGCCAGACATAAGAATGGTCCATCCTGGTTCGCAGAAAAACAAGGAGGTGTCTCAGGAGTCCAGTCTGACTAAACAGGAAACTCATGGTGGAACTCTAATGGAGAAAATAGGGCAGTATACAAGAAATTGAAGAAGGGAGAAGCTACTAAGGAGAAATTTAGAAGTATTATTCATGGATGGTATTAGGAAAGCTGCAGTTCAGCTGCAGTTGAAATCTGTTAGGGATGTCAAGGGCAATGAGAAGAGCTTCTAGCACTGCAACAGTGGTAAAAGGCTAAACAGGGACAATGCAAGGACCGTGTTGAAAAGGGTTGGTGATTTAGTAACAGCAGATATGTAAGGATGAGGTGCTGAATGCCACCTTTGCCTCAGTCTTTACTGAGAATGTCTCCTAGCACCTGTGCTCAGTGGAAGGATTCAGAGAAAACAGACAATACTGGACGAAGATAAAGTCAGGGCTTACTTCAGACAACTCAACCCATACAAATCCATGTGATCAGATGGGCTACATCCAAGGGTGCTGGGAGAGATGGTTGATGTCCTTGAAAGGCTGCTGTCTGTCATCTTTGACAGGTCATGGAGATCTGAGAACTGGAGAAAGGCAAATATTGCAGTCATCTTCAAAAAGACCAATATGTCAATTTTGAAGAACTACAGGCCAATCAGCCTCACTTTGGTGCCTGGGAAAAATCAAAGAGCAAGTCCTCCTGAAACATAATTCTGGGCACGTGAAGGACAAAGTGTTTGGGAAGAGTCAGTATAGGCCAAGTGTAAACCATTCTTGAGAAACTTGTTTGCCTACTGTGATAAAATAAATGGATTTATGGATTGAGGTTAGATCAGTGGAGGCAACTTACCTTGATTTTAATCAAGGTTTTCAACACTGTCTCCTGCATTAATCTTATATCCCAGTTAGAACATTATAGTCTGGATGGATGAATAAAAATAAAAAATGTAACTGGATTAAAAAAAAAAACAACAAAATCTGATAGAATTCAGAGGGTGGTGATTAATGGATCTTGCCCTACATGGAGGCCACTGACAAGTGGAGGGGTTTATCCTAGGACTTGTCCTGTTTAACAACTTTATCAATGACCCGAAGATGGTGAATGGAGTGCATTCTCATCAAGTTTGCAGCTGACATCAAATTGCTGGATCAACTAATACACTTGAAGGCAGGATGGACATCCAGAGTAGACAGAATGAAGGAATGGGCAACAGGTTCCTCAGTGAGAAAAAATTCCATGTCCTGTGCTTGGAAAGGAAGAGCCCCCTGCAGTGATATGCACTGGAACCTGACTGCCAGAAGAGCAGATCTGCTGAAAGTATCCTGGCAGTGTTGGTGGATGCAAGCTGGGCATGAGCCAGCAGTGCGCCCTGGCAGCAAAGAAAGCCGAGAGCATCCTGGGCTATATTAACAGAAGCATGACCAGGTGATCCACAGGAGTGATTGTTCCCCACTCAGCACCACATCTAGAGTCCCATGTCCAGTTTTGAGCTCCCCTATAGAAGAAAGATGCTGATAAAGTGGGTTGATTTTAGCACAGCTTGTCCAGAGTTGGAGTACTTGCTCTGTGAGAAGAGGATAAGAGAGATGGAGAAGGAACAGCTTTGGGGCAACCTGAGAGCAGCCCCCAAGTACTTATAAGAATGTCACCAAGAAAACAGAGCCAGGTTGTTCAGAGGTGCATTGAAAGAGGATGAGAGACAGCAGGCATAAGTTGAAACACAAGAGGTTCAGACTGGATAGAAGGAAAAAAAATTTCCTCATGACGATAGTCAAGCACTGGAATAGGCTACCTAGAGACTTTGTGCAGTCTCCATCCTTGGGGTTTTTCAAGAACCAATTGAATTAAACTCTGACCAACTTTGTCTGACCTCATAGCTGTCCAAGCTTTAAGCAGGAGGTTGGACTACAGGTCTCCTGAGGTCCCTTCCAACCTGAATCATCCTATGATACTAATATTTTCCAGTGGTTTTTTTTTAATATGTAGTACTAGCTTGGCTGTGCTTCCATAGAGCTGAGTGACACAACTTGGAATTGTAAATGTTTAAACAATTTTTTAAAAAGATATTTATCTCATGTCCCTTTAAATATGTGTGAATATGTATATTCCCTGATAGGCACCATAATAAAATTTATTAAATTGCTTACACTAATAGAGTCAGGTCTTCAGAGATCATCAGTGATGCAGCTCCATTGGTATATGTCTAGTTTTCAAAACTAGATTTGTGGTTACCCAGTCCTGCAAATCCTACTGTTCCAAGATGTACCGTTAAACATCTTAATCTAATTTATGTCATACTGCCTTGGGCACAATCTATTGCTATCCCGGACACCCTGCAGATAGAAGAATCATATAGGATATATTAAAGTAAATGTACCAGCCTGAAAGTCTATGCAGAGACTGACTGCATTGTTTTCACAGATAACTTGGTATGTACAGGATCTGTAGGTAACATAGTAGTGAAGTGCACACACCTTAAGCCTCACAGTCAGGAGTGGCTGGACTTGCTGAATACATATAAATCAGGTATGAAGCACATTTGCAGAAGGTCTGATGTATTCCCAGCTGAATCTATTGCTGATATTGATATTCCAGACTTTGAAAACAACTCTAGGATTTCAAGAAAGTCTCCAAAATGAAGTCATATGTGATTTTCCAGCCATCATACTACCGTGGTCATCTTCTTGCCTTTTGCAGCAAGCCAGCCTTCTGCCTGTACCTCTCTCCTTCCTACTTTGTTTCTTGCAAACTTGAAATGAGATCATTCTTTTTGGTCTTAGGATCCCCTTAGCTGAAATGAAGGGGAGTCATTTGCATCCAAACTGTACAATGTTGTTCTGAGCCGAGATACAAATAAGCGGAGTAGTGCTGCTGTGCCGACAGGACTAAAGGCAATGCAATGACTGATGAAAGAGCTGCAATGCTGTCAAGATTCTCATGAGCACCTCTGCGCATCACCACGCTGTTTTGTGTAAGCAATCCAACTTGCTCAGGGCCAGCTCTTGGGTGTCTGTACTGTTTGAGATAAAAACACTGCTTTTCCATCAAATATAGTGCCAGGGAGCAGGAATGTGTAACACAACCAAGCCTTAAACTAAAGGGAGAATCAAGTGCTTAAGGGCAAGCTTAACTTTAGTTGGAATGAGCGATACCAAACAGCATAGTATAACTGCTCTCTATGGGCTGATCTATTGCTTGGCCAATGTTCTCTAACATTGAACACTTAAATCCGTATTACATACGTGCTTACTGTTAGACTGGCATCCACAGATGCTGAGTTACAGTGGATCAGTAGCTTTGAAAAAAGCTGAGTTTACATTCATTAACCAACACTGTAATAGGTGATTTACATGCATGCAGACACAGATCACATAAGTAATTATCTCTATATAGTGTCAAATGTGCAGTAAGCAGGTATACATACAAATGCATAACCATGGAATGATAGATCAAAATCAAGTTCCTAATGGCTATAATGGTGAGCTGCTCTAGGAATGTCAGCTTTCAGTACCAATTATGTTGCACAGCCCTTGAAGTGTTGCAAAGTGGCAGCCACACACCCTTAATCATATTCTTTGCTTACACACTGTATTCAAACCTTCAAATCTTCCTGTGCTGGGATTGCTTTTCAAGGAGTTATACTGTTTGTCTGGTGTTTTGGTTGTTTCTTTGTTTGGTTTGGGGCAGGAGGGGTGTTTGCTTGTTTGGGGCTNGTTGTGTTTTTTTTTTTTATCATTATTGTTTTTTTTTTTTTTTTTTGCTTGTTATCAGCATATTATGCAGTTTGTTTTGTATTCTGCAGTAGCTCATATCTTAGAATCTTTGTCCCTCAGACCATCAGTGGTGCATTTATGGACACTCTAGCTCATCCATACAACAAATGTAATCACAAATTCACCAGTACACTATTGTAATTTAAAATTGCATTCAAGAAAGGTGTTTTTCTAACCTGCTACAGGTTTATTTTTCAAGGTCAAATTTACATTTCTCAAGAATTAACAGTTTTTATACACCCCTGCCCTACCATTTTTCCAGCCAAACATTTTAAGTTTAGAAAATTTAAATCAAGTAGACTGTCTTACTCTGTGACATATCAAAATGTAATTACATATTCTGGTAGTCAGCTGAACTTTGTCCCTAATTTGCATCTTATCTTGAACAATTTATTTTCCCACTTGTCATGAAACCGATGACTGGAGCTGATCTTTTATAGACCACTTGGCAAGAGTGAATAATTAGAAATACTGTTCCATCTGCATTAGAAATTTTTTTGTCCAAATTTTGGATGCAGGCCCTGCTATATGCCTCTGTAAGACTCCCTGATAGGTGTACAAGAGATAAAACATCAAGATGAACACAGTGAACTACCATCTTGGAAATTATTAAACTTCATGCTTTCCAATATAGTATGTAACTCTTTAGTTCTCATATAAGACTGATTTTACCTGAATTCATGTTGCTGTATGTATATGTTTTTTTTCTAGTTCTAAGGAAAAAACATTTATTCCCATCATGACACATAAAACATTATATTCTTTGAGAATAGGGTCTAGAATTTTGGGTTTATGTTGCTCCAGCTAAACTGTGTTTAATAAAACAAGTTTGAGAAAATAAATCACTTGTCAAGCATAGCAAACCCACAGTTTTGAAGTACTATTAACAAGCCACTTACTGCATACAGTACAGCAGATAACTCCAAAAACATAGGTAAACTTGTCCTAAATTCTAGCCGCACAGCAATGTTCAGGATATTCCAAGAATTTCAGAAATGTGACCAATTATGTAACAAGATATGCCCAAGGACTTCATAATTAAAAATTAGGGCATATGAGACATAATTAAAATGCAGATCTTCAACTACATTTTTTTTCAAAATCTCAGTAAACTACACAAAAATGAAATGTGAAAGACTGCAGAGTTGCCAGAGACTTTAGTTTCTTGTGTATATAATTAGAAGGGAATACACTTTTGCTCAGATCAGTCTACGCAACAAGTGACAATTTATCACCTTTGTTAAAACAAGTATACCTTCCTACTATTTCTCCACGTCAGAATAGGGCACATTCAACATTGCAGGGGACACAGGGAAAGGCTAAAAAGTGAGAAAGTCTCCAAAATATAAAGCTACCCTAAGAATATTCAGTGCTACTCACTCCACACCCTTTGAGTTTGATTATGGAGTTAGAACAACTCAGAACAGACTTTGAACTGCAGCAGGAGGAGATTGTTTCCCTGCTCATAAGAGATTACAGAGGTGATGTTGACTGTCCCAGCAGTTGACTGTTCAGCAAGGACTAGGAGTAGCATATCTGTGTGGTACACCTACCAATTCTGCTTCAATGTGCCTCAAACCTACTCTTCCTTGCAGCCTTTATTTTTTGAGGTTTCTATTAGACTACAGCATCTTGCTTCTTTGGAAAGAGAAGAATGGAGTGCCCTAATTACAAACTTAATTTTCTGGAAGAGTAATGAATAAAGAACAGACCCGGTTCTGCATTCTTTTCCTATTCAGAGAGGTTTATGTCCCTCATCCCACCCCCATAAATCCTATAGCTTTATGTTTACAGTTCTTTGATGAGAATGGGAAGATGCTGTAACAATTGTACCTGAAGAGTCAAGAAGAGAAATTGGTTTTCTCTTATTGCAATGTTGTACTAGGAACAGTGTTACCAAGCAGGTGAGAACATAAGACTTGAATCTGAGATGGGGCCACTACAGGTGTTTGAGCTGCACAGGAACTTGTTGACAGATGGCTTGTAGCAGCACCTTCTGACACCTAAGTTGTGGAGCACACTCCTAAAGAGATTTAAAAATGCAACACAAAACAACAGGACAAGATCTAGAAATAGTATTGCTGCACTGAATTTATGTCTGAGGGGATCATAAATGTTAAAGTTAACTTAAAAGGGGCACAAATTCAAACAATTAAGAAATTTCAAAAACTTGATGAGATTTTGAGAATTTAAACTTGTCTTAAGCATATGAAATGGGCAATGCCCTCTTCAAAAAATGTATGTAGAACAGAATCATAAACCAGACCTATCCCAAGCAAGAACAAATTAGTAAACACAAGATGTACAGACATCAGTGTAAACCCATTCAACTCATTCAATACATTGTTTGCAACATGATTTATAGGAACATATCTGCCCATTAGGTGACCAAAGCATTTTCTCAGAATTTCTCCATGTGGATCTTCAAAGCTGCCTTACATAAAACTATGATTCTATGTAGCTCAGGTTGGACGTCTGGAGGTCATTTGGTCCAATTTTTTGCTTAATGTTGGGCCAGTTAGATGAGATTTCTTGGGAACATGTCCAGTCAAGTTTTGCATATCTCCAAAGGATGGAGATTCCACAAACTCTCTGGGAAGCCTGTTCCAACATTTGAAGTGTCTTGTTATGAACAGACTTTTCTTTATAACTAACCAGAGCTTTCCACACTCTAAATAGCATTCATTGCCTCTTGTCCTGTGACTGTGCATCTTCAAGAATAATCTTACTCTGTCTTCTGCATACTCTCCCATTAGGTAGTTGCAGATAACAAGATCTCCCTTTGTCTTCTCTTACAGCTGAACACGCCCATTTTTCTCACCTGCTTCTTGTACATTACACATTGCAGCTCCCTAAGTGGCTGGGAGGCCCTCCACTGGACATACAGGTATGTCAATGTCTTTCTTATACCGAGGAGCCCAAAATCTGACACAGTTCTTAAAATGTTCTCTCACAAGGAGTGAACAGAACCAAAGAGTTACTTAATCTGTAAGCTACACTTTTCTTTATATAGTCCAGTTTCTATTGGCTGCTTTTGCCATAAGGGCATAATGCTGACTTATCTCATTTTATTCATGAGCATCATCAGCTCTGGTCTGCACTGACTGTACTGTTGCTGAGGGTTAGTACATCCTAGATGCTGGACTTGGCATCTGCATTATGTTTACTGAACTTGATAAACATGGAGAAGGTTCATACATTTCTCCAAACAATCAAGGTCCCTCTTAGTAGTAGCCCTATCCTCTAACAAATCAGCTGCTCCTTCCAGTTTGGTATTGCACATGAACTTGCTGAGAGTGCATCACCCAGGTCATTAGCAAAGGTAATGGCCTCGCATTTATTCCTGACGATCACCACCTGTAAGGGGCCAACATTTTGGCTTTGTATTGCCGCTTACAATCCCCTGAGCCCAATGATCCAGCCATGCATCTTATTATCCATTTATCAAGTGCACAACTAATCAACTAGGATATCAGGGTATCATGAGGAACTAAGTAAAAAGCCTTACTATAGAGCATCTCCTGTGATCTTCTGTTCCATTTAGCCACTCTTTTCATCACAGTAGTCTATCTGAGTGGTCAGGTATAGTTTGTCCTTGATAAACCCATGCTGACTTTCCCAATCATCATCACGTCCTTCAGGTGGTTGCAAATGGCTTCCAGGTTAATTGCTTCATAATCTACACAGACATTGAGGTCAGGCTGAGCAGCCTGTAGCTTCTTGATTTGTCCTTACCCTTCTTGAAGGCATGTTTGACATCTGCCTTCTTACTGTCATCAAACTTCCTCATGACTATCAACATGACTTTTATGAAGTTAATAAAAGATTATACTTTTTATTATAAAAGATAATTAAAAAGAAGCCCTCTAACAACATTTCCCATCTTCTTCGACACCTTTGGAAGCACTCCACCTAGTCCCGTGCACTTGTGTATATTAGGATTAAGTTCTTCCTATCTTCCTCCACAGTAGAGGAATAGCTTCTGCTCATCTTCTACTAGTAGTGTAAAGGGCCCTAGAGACCTCAGGTCATAACTGTTTAGTGAGGGCTGGAGGA
>VZTL01052101.1:495-27845 GCA_013400535.1 Scopus umbretta | reverse complement strand
AACAAAACTGAATTAAATCAGAATTTTGCTTTAGTAATAACAGATAGAAGTTATACCTCTAAAAAAATACCTAGTAGGAGTGATTATTCATACCACAAAACACATCAAACAAGCACATACCTAACGTAGGACAAATAAAGATCAAAAGCCCTTTGCTTGGGAATAATCTGTGCCACGGCTGACAGAGATGTCTCATTCCTGCTTGTCTCATGTAGCATTTTTTTCTCTCTGATATCTTGCAAGAAAATTCCATACAACTCCCTTTCTTCTAGTCAAGTTCTCAGATAAGATTTGCCCCATGATGCATCCACCTTATCAAAGGCTTAGGCAGGGCTGAAATGTACCTGCTTGCAGGTTAAAAGCTCAGTGTGTGTCTGGAGTTTGGCTATAGAAAATATTTTTCTAAGAATAGGAGGACAAACACCATCTATATGTCAAGAAACACCTTGAGAAAACCTACTATGTGAAGCACTTGTGCTAAAACTTGCCAACTTTCATAAAAAATTCATGCAGTTCTGATGCAAAATCATCTGTCCAGACTTTGCCTGGAAAGCTCATGAATCTTTTCTCTTCAGTTTCTACCCCAGCCAGCACTGAATTTCAATCTTGTTAGGAAAACCAAATGTAGGTTTGTGTAGTTTACAGAGTCTAGGCATGGACATTTTTTATAGGTCTCAAATTCACTTTTCCCAGTCCAACATAAGTCTCAAAAACAAGTTGCCCCATCAGGCTCATCAGTGAAAAGTATTATGCAGAATTTATCTGGGAAAAATAAAGGAAAAAAAAACCTCAGAGGATGGTAATACCCTCAAATAAGATCCAAACATTTTAGTGAACACCAGCTAACTACAAGTCTCTTTTACACTTCTCAAACTTTTGCTCTCTCTTCTTTTATTCTACTGATCTGCATTTTGCATTCAGCATCATGCCCACCAGTGTTATGCTGGGCTCTCTCAGCTTTACATATACCCAAGTGAATGTACAGGGTGGAACACTAGGAACACAGGCTCAATTATTTGGATATATGTCAGTATTTGTAAAATATTAAACACTAAACCATTTGCACCCTGTGTTTTAGGATCACAGTGAAAGGCAATGGAAGGCCACCCAAATTGGCCAGTCTTAAAAGAATGCCTTACTGGGGACAAAGATCCAGCATCAACTAGCTAAACCTTGTCTGACTGTTATGTAGGCATTTAGGCACCTGAATTACTAATAATCAAAATGACACTTCGGACAGTAATTATTTGAGAAAAAACGCTCATACTTTGCAACAGATTTCTAAGCAGAGCTGGCACAGTACTATGTGTTCCAGAGTAATTCACTTCCCTGGAACAATTATTGATGCCTCAAAATCAGAGAGAGATAAAAAGGTGGGTCAATACAGCATGAAGTCATCAAAGAAGGGCTACAGTTTAACTTCAGGAGCTGTGTAAAGATAGAAGAGGTACCAAGTTTTTTCCATCTCTGTATCTTCCCTCTCTAAAAACTGCTGTCAGACCCCAGATTCTACCTCTTCATCTGCTTGTTTATCAGATTTAGTATCAATTAAAGTAGTTTTCCAGTTTGTAAAGGTAGCCTTGAGTGCTTGCAGAATGCTTTGAAGTCACCAAAAGCTGTAATCACCTGTAATAGGTGTATTATTATTGTACAAATTATGATAACCCTTGACGTTTCAGGCATGGGCTGGAAATTCTTTTACCTCCTAACACTTAAATTCATTCTCTGTCCTTCTCTTTTTATCATTAAAACATTACACAGAAGGTTGTTCTGAGAGGTCAGGGTAACTGAGACAGCTCTAGGTCCTGAAACAAGGACACAGAGGAATTGAGAAATAACTCTTCCTTTCTTACCTCTTCCTGCTCCCATGTCATTTTCCCTTGCTTCATGTGACTGCTTAAAGCTGCAGTTAGCCCTTTGTAACCTGCGCAATAGAATCACTATCACATGAACTAAGGGAAAGAAAAAGAAAGGCAGAAGAGAGGGGCAAATTCCCCAAAACATGTTTTGATGGCCTTACCTATTAGAAGGAGCTTTTCCTTTGGCTGTAAAGTACTTTAAAAGTCAAACCAACACACTTACAAAGCAACACTAAAGTGATGGAAAACACACAAAAAATGGACTGAAACAACTACAAAGTGAGCTCATCACTAAGATCACATAGTCTGGCACCACAGCTGTACCACCTGCAGGGCTTCTGCCGTAAGGGCTCAACACACAGTTCAGCTCAGCATGCCTGCTTGGGTCTTGCATTCCAAAAAACAGTAGTCTATGGAAAGGTTTATGCTACAGTCATCCATCCTAGAAGATCTAAGCAATGTGGATAGCCTGGTTCATCATTGAACAAACTGGTCTGGTTTGTGCTGTAACATCCACAACACCGGTGATGTTCGCTTTATTACCATGAAGCAGCACACTCACCATGGGAAAAAGGAAACTGACCTCTCTACTCTAGTGCACAGTCTGCCTGCTAACTCAAAATTACAATACAGGTCATGAGGCCAGCTGTTCTGCCCCTAGCAATAGAGGAGGGCAGGCATGAGGGGTGAAAAAGACAGGAGGAAAATGTAAACTGAGCGGTGCATGGAAACATCTATGTTTGCAACAGATTCACTCTTTTACAGTATATCCAAAGAGCTTTGAGTGAGATTAGGTTTAATGAACTCATTTCCTTGATTCATGAAATATAATTACTGTCACATCGAGTATTTTCCCTATGTAATAGGAAAACAGACTTTCCTTTCCAGTTCCAGCTGATTTAAAATTTGTTCACTGTATGGCTTTGGGCAGAATCAGAAGCTAAATTACCTGAATACCACAAACATGCTGTGTTACCTAAGACTGTGATGAAACAGATGGAAATCTCCATATCCAAATTCCCCTCCAAGAAAATCCTATTAATTTTAATAGCAAAAGCAAAACTTTATTTGATTTCTTTGGACCATACTGTATGTTTTAATAGCCAACCACAGCCATGCTAAAAGACTTGATGCTTCAAAAGTAAATGAAGAAGCAGTAATTCTCTAGCAAACTGCACTTGTACTTAGGGTTGTAAGAGTGTCTTTACAGAACCATATAGAAACTTTTAATTTTATCCCTTTTAAGCGATACTGGACACAAGGACTTCTGGGTTATTGATCTCAGTTCCCTGCTCTTGGGCAAACTCATACCATAAACAATTGCTTTATATAATCAATACGTATACATACCATCATATATATATCATAATCCTTTCATATACTGACCAAGGTCCACCTGAAAATCAGTTTGTTTTTTTCCTCTGCTACTTGCCATTAAAAAATTGTTTCAAATATTCAGTCTTTGATGATCAAGACACTTTTTATCCCAATGATTTTTCTTTTAATTGGCATGCCTTTTTGAATAAAAACACAAAGAAACAAATCCTGCCCCAAAACCTTTGCTTGGCTGCTGCTATCTAATGATTCTGTAGCTAGCACATAATTCAGTAGTCTTCGGTAAAAGCAATTACAGTATTTGTGATTCACCGCATTCCATTTAAAGAATACCCAATATAGACTGCACAGGTCTATGACAACACCTATTTATTGCTGTTGCAATTCACATAATCAATATAACATACTGTAAACAGAGCTAGGTAGTCCATATTCAGAACAATCCAGGTTATTCACTGCACTATTCCCAAGGCACTTATCCCGCGACAGCAGCACATCCATGTTGTTGAAGGACACATTGGATTCACAAATAAAACAATTCAAAACAACTCTGCATAACGAGTCATTTCTTTCTTGGTCTTTACATATGAAACTTCCTGTCTGAATCTTATTGAAGTTCGATAATATATCCAGGTGGCTAGATAAAGGACAAGAAGGTATTAACCATGTGTCGGAATCAGCAAATAATGAATAATGGATTGATCTATAAAATGAGGCTACAAATGAGCTTAAAGGTCAATAAACTCTTATTTTAGTACTTCACGCCCATTGAACATATGTCTAGATTTTCCATGTGTTAAATTTAACGCAGCCAATAACTCTATTAACTTTAAAAAAGATACATGCCAATGCATAAAGGTCCAAGACTTCAGACTGTCAGTCGTTATAATGAACTGAACTTCCTGAAATTGCTAGTTGGAAGCCTATCTGACTGGTTAAAACCAAAGAAATTGTCTTTTTAAGGAAATCTTCCAGGTCAGCTGGAAAACAATTTTCTCAGGAATGCATAGTGGCGAGGGACATCTCCAGTGACAAGGAGCATCAACAGAGTGGTCTTCCATTCTAAGGGGAACATTCCAGTTTTAGAAAAACGTTGGGCATTGTTTTCAAGACTTTGTTTTACAATTTGATTGCATCACCACTATAAGTTATGTAATTTTACAATGCTTACATTGAATTATTTTTAATATACTTTGCACAGAGCATGATGGTAATTTTTCTTCATTGCCCCTGATGTTCACTCCTGTTGACACTGGCTTATAGGAAGAACTGAACTACTCATGGAAAAAAAGTAGCCACTCCTTATGTCTCAGGTGACCATAAAGCTGTTTCAGCCAATTCCCTTCAATAGATCATTCAACCCTTCAACAGATCATTCAACAGCCAGAAAACACGGCTATTCACACTTATCTATGACCTTGGACTACTAATTATTGGCATATTTTACTACTTGCCCTTGGACTCTGTTGTTGGTCAGGCAGTTATCTATGCTTAATTTATTCTAGGTGGAAAGCATTACCAATTAATTGTATGAAAGACGCTACTAAAATAAGATTTGAGTGACCCTTACATTCATTAATAGATACTGTTTGGCCTACATATAAATTGGAACAACAGGTCCTTAAAAGCCTTGCTTCTCTCTTGTTACAAGAATGCTCTTGTGGAAGCTCTAATGTTTCTGAAGGAAAATACACACTTAAAGGCAATAAGGCCTAAAAATCAGCTCTTCCCATAAGACTTATGCAGAGTTACACAGTACTGAAGCACAACAAAGTATGAGGAGACCTTCACTTGAGCACTGCTTACCTGAATGGCTCCCTGGGGCCAAAATTAAAAGGCACAGCTCTGAGCAGCCCCAATAGTGCTTCAAAGTATGTCAGGCTTTCTGTTGGGTATCAAACCAAAGTAGGGCCTACAGTTAGCACTGTCATGGTAGTTGAACCTGGATGATACTCAGCATTGTTACAGATCTTTGTCCAAATTTTATTCTGGACAAGGGTTCATCACAGAACAGCCCAGGTTGAAAGGGGCCTTGAAAGATCATCTAGTCCAGCCTTTTGTGGGAAAGGAGCTATGGTCACCCACAGAAGTACAGAACCTTTAATGTGAATGATTAATTCTGTCCACCTGAAGTGAACGGTTGTTTTTAAAAGAAATTTACTTGTACATATTGTCTTTACAATATGTCTCAGTTAACACTTAACGCAGAAAGTGCCATAGGTGTTTCAAGACAATATGCATGTCTCAGCATGCATACTGGAAGGCGTGGTTTAGATTTCTGCTTATCTGTGGAAGATTCACCATCAGCAGTTACACTGTCAAAGAGAACAGAAACAAACTAGAAAAACTTGAAAACTGTTGAAAAGTTGGCTGATAAATTTTGGAAAAGGCTTTGTCTGAAAGGAATGGGGAAAAAAAGGGTGCTGATATGAGGCAAACTCAAGGTAGTTACCACAATGATTCCACAAAATGGCATTGTAACTTCCAATATAAATGAGTTGTCTATCAAGACAGAGATTTTCTTGTGAAAAAGAGCCAAAAAAAAAATATCAAGGTACTTTTGGGTTTTGTTTCAGATATTGACTGGAATTGTCACAAGGCAAAAACATGGAGCAATGCAAAGCATTCATCTTCCACTTGTCTATGTAAACAATGAAAAGAAGGTACTTGAAGGAGGTGCTCCAATAAGCAGAAGCAACCACATATTTACTTAAGCAGCCAATCACCAAATAATTTTATGTCTTGGTTTATTATATAAAAAGTATGGAAGAGAATTTTTCCTGATCAGCTGTTCCAGGCAGAGTGCAAAGCTACATGTAGTCATCTACTCAATTACAAAGATCAACTACACTTAAAGAAAAATAAGCATTTATCCCAAATGTAACAATTTCCTTAGATATTATATATAAGGTATGCACTTCACATACTTCTTTACATCAGTGCTATTTGAATAACTGGTAATTTATGAATCTGTTGACTGTGCCTCTATTACCGCAAGTAAATAGGAAATGAGGTACTTAAAACTTCAAATCTGTCACAGCTCTTCTAGATGTACACGTGTCAGTATGAACCTCAAAACAAACTAAACAATAAAGGAATTACAGTGTCAGAAAAACTATGCCATCCCTCCCCAGCAATGCTGTTTTCTGAAAAGGGAGTTTCCTATTCACTCTCTTCCACACATTCCACTGAAGGTTATCAAATGTTCTACTAAAAATTTTTTAGTTATTTTTGTATTAACTTGAGGATCTCCTGAAATCAAATTTAGGTACTCACTTGAAATGCACCATGTGCCTGTGGGATACAATCTATGACCTTGTAGGTCCCAATGCCCTCATTTTGTTGGCAACATTTCCAGCCAGCACAAGGAAAGAGGAGCAGTGGGAATGTGCAATACTATACAATGAGAAACCAGAGAAAGAATTTATTGCATTAATTGAGATGAAACTGCTATTTGTCCCAGATGTTGTGCACATGGCAAGAGATTAGGAGGGTGTTTACAGGACTATGTATTTCCTGAGGCAGTCTGGATGTTAAAATGCCTGTCTGCACTGCATGAACACAGGAAAGTCCCTGCAACAAGTTTCAAAACACCCAAAAGTGTAATGATCTGACAGGCTCTGGTACATGTATAGAGAAAAACCTTCCAGCCTTTTTTCCGTCGCTGGGAATAATAGACCCTTTGGGTGTCTAGAATAAAAGACCAGACTTTGAAAGCCCTGAGGGCAGTGATAAGCCCTACTGGCCCTGCCCAGTCTCCCCTGAGGATTGCCCCCCTGCACCCTGCCCATAGGCTCACACAGCCCATTTCAGACTGCCCCAGGGGCCTTGGTCCCTGCCTGAGCTACACTGTAAGCGTGCTTGTCTCCAGACTCCACTCTGGCTCTGCTGCCTGGGTGGACCCCAGACCTGTGCTATAGGTAGCTTCTCTCCCTGAAGGACCCTTTGGCTGTACATTGTAGCTTGTCTCCAGTTCTGACTTTGACTCTGTCTCCTGGATGAACACACACCGTTGCCTTGTCTCCAGCCATCAGTGGTCCCATCTCCTGCTGCTCCGGACAGACCCTAAACCTGACCCGTCATTTGTCTTGTCTGCGATGGTCAATGGAGCTTGTTACCAGGGCCTTGCTCTGCCCGCTCCACTTGCCTGCTGTGGGACTGTCCCCTAGACAATGAAGGCACTGCTGTACTGTGCCTGTGCTGTAGCTGCTCTGGGTGACTGCCTCCTATCACCTTGTGCAGCAGTCCCATTCTTGCTGCTCCCTGGACACAACCTGTATTGCTGGTGAGGTCACTAGACCTTGCAGTGGACTTTACAAACCTCTCTCAAGCAAATCCATGCAGAACAGAGATGAAATGTAACAGTAGGGCAGTACGTTCCTCATTTTCTCAGGATGACCTCCGCTCCCTCAATCTAGTGGGATTCACAAGTGGAAAATTCACTGAGAACATTTGCTATTTTCCACTCATTTAAAAAAACCCAAGTGTTAAATACTGGGCATTGATCGTAGGTTGCTTTAGGAGACACACAAGCCTAAAGTCTGCCAGCATGTCACTTCTCTCATATTGCATACCTCGTAACAAGTAAAACAATCCACTGATGGAAAAAGGATTCCATTTTAAAATGCATGTTCTCATTTGTAATTAAATAGTCAAAAGTTTAGCTAGATGAATTTCGCAGGTATATGTTCTATTGTTTTCTAGTATTTTTTGTTGGGATTCCTTAGACAGGAAACATGTTCAGGTCACACTTTTTGTGTCACATATCACAAGGTTACTCTAAGTACACTACAAACCTCTAAAATGAACTCTTAGTCTGTCTCTTACCATGACTTGTTTTCATTTCACCTATGCCTTGCCTACATAGCACAAAGAACCATATTTAAAACGGTCAGCTTAATTGTAACTGATAAACTATTTGTGCCGTAACTGAATTTGACATGGCCATGGTGCATTGACGTTGGCTGGCCACCAGCTGCCCACTAAGCCACTCTATCACTCCGCCTCCGTTCTTCACTGACCTTGGTGTCTGCATAGTTGTCTCTCCCACGTATCCTTACTCCTCCTTCCCTGCTGCTGTTGCACAGTGTTTTTTACCCTTCTTAAAGGGTAAACAACCACAGAGGGGCTACCAATATTGCTGATTGGCTCAGCTTTGGACAGTAGTGGGTCCATCTAGAAGCCAGCAGAAACTCACTCTGTTTGACATGGAGGCAGCTTCTGGTGTCTTCTCACAGAAGCAACCCCTGCATCCCTCCACTACCAAAATCTTGCCACGTAAACTCAATACTGTAGCAATTGCAAATATGGTTGTAGCGGTGTATTCCTTGGTCAAAACATTTTTATGACCCTGCTAGCTGGCTAAACCTGGAAGCACAGAAAACCAACAAAATTGCTAAAAAATGGTCCTTTACTCTGTTAGAGGCTTAACATTACAAGTATTCTATCCAAGGAGTTACTGAGCAGGCAAACTGTCAGTTTAAGAAAAAGCAAATAAAATTAATAGATCATATCAGCAGGAATGGAGTCTGCAACATTTCTGGAAAAACTGAAGCACTTTTCATGACTGATAGACAATTGTTTAATAGCATAAGAAGAAACTCACCAAATTTATGGTGCTAATTCGGTGAAAAAACAATGTCAAACATTTACCTAGGGTTCAAATGTATTTGACAGCTTTTATGTTTCGGGAAATGTGCATTTGCATTCCAGTCATGAATATACAACGACATGGGACTTCAAACTACAAGGTTTTGATTTACTACAAGTCAAATGCTTAACCTCTTTTCCATGAAACATCCTTGGTCCTCTCCTGTTGTATATCACAGCATGATGGTGTTTTACTGTGAAAAATCTGGGAGTTTGAAATGTGATTTATATTATGAATTGTTTTAGGCGTCTGCTGGACTGTACTGCAACTTGCTCTCAACCTTCACTCTTCCTAGGAAAGAGTCTGGTTATGATACGAGGTAATTCTCACACAGCTGCAAGTCTTTCCCTTACATGGAATCTCTACATTGTTTAGACTCTGGCATCCATATTTCCTAACTGTACTCTCATCATGAGGAATCCCTGGGATGCTGCAACTAAGTGAGCCCCAGATAACCTGCTTGAAAAATAATTATCTTTTTAAAAATATTGTTCCATAACTCAGATAACAACACTTGCAAAAAAAAGAAAAATTAGAAGTAGCGTGGCTTCTCTTAATAGACTAAAAGTCATTGCCTGGCATTTATCACCAGGCTTCTCAGCCCTTGACATTCCTGTTGTGTAAGATATAACACAAACGTATATTGAAACTGCCAGTCCTGCCTCAAAACATGTACAGTCACATGATTAGGAAAATCATCCATAAACACAGTAAAAAGGGGTCAAGGTGCTGAGTGTTCCCTCTGATTAAAGATGAAAACCTGTAGCCATTGCTATTACAGAAGAAGTGCATTAATTACCATCTTATTACAATGCTATTGCATTACCTGTGGTTCCTTATTGTGTTGGCTAGGATCCTTTTCATAACTCTCTGCATAGATCCGGAGAGTAGCTCTCACATGGCTGGAAGCACTCATTCTGAAGATCAGCCTGGAAGCATCTGAAAAAATAATCCGCAGCCCCTATGCGAGAAGAAGGAGCAGCATATATGTAAGGTGGCAGTACCTTTGCAAATCATAGTTCCCTGCTTTACAGTAAAAAGTGAAAAGGAGAGTCATTTGGATGCAATTTCTCGTTCCCTGTAACTTTGGACAACTCATTTATTACTCTTTTTCCCCTCTCTAAAGACTAGAAATAATCTTGTGTATTCTCTCCCACTCCTTATAACAAGGACGCTTTTACTGCTCTTTTTATTTTCTTCAGCTGATTTGTTCTTGTTCTGTGTGGCAGAGCACAGAATCAATGGCCTGAGAAATAGTTATATGATCAGAAAGGATCAGTGGCCTAAGATATAGCTACAGGATCCCAGGATCAAAACAGGATCAAAACCCAGTTGTCAGTAGTAAATACAAAAGACAGGATCAGTTGCTACCTCTCAAAGACCATGCATCAATATCTGATTACAAGAACTTCAACAAGAGTCTGTAGTACAACTTGGAAAACTTAACTGAAAGTGTTAACTAATTTCAAGTACACAAATTAATGCACATTAACTGTATGTAGAATAAAAAGGATTTATTATTAATTAACTGTGAATTTGCTCTTTGCTCCCATCTTCACATCTTTTTTTCTTTCCTCCTCCCCTCTTTCATACTGTATACATTAACACATTCTTCTACAGACCACAGACCATATTCTTGGATCCACAGTCGACAGACTTTCTGTACAGGAAGGCCATTAAGGCCAAAGGACTAAATTTCACAGCAATGAGCAGGGACATCTTCAACTAGAACAGGTTGCTCAGAGTCCCCTCCAACCTGACCTTGAATGGTTTCAGGGATTGGGCAGCTACAACTTCTCTAGGCAACCTGTGCTGGTGTTTCACCACCCTCATCATAAAAAAATCTTCCTTGTATCTAGTCTAAATCTACCCTTCCTTATTTTAAAACCATTACTCTTTGTCCTGTCACAACAGGTCCTGGTAAGAAGTTTATCCCCATCTTTCTTGTAAGCTCCCTTTAAGTACTGAAAGGCTGCAATAAGGTCTCCCCAGAGCCTTTTCTTCTCCAGGCTGAACAATCCCATCTCTCTTAGCCTGTCCTCAGAGGAGAAGTGCTCCAGCCCTCTGATCACTTATGTGGCCCTCCTCTGGACCTGCTCCAACAGGTCCATGTCTGTATAATGCCCATTAACACTAGAAAATATAAAACAGGAAAATATCCCACATGGATAACGGGTTGGATTATATGTCCTAAGAGGCATTTTCCATCTCTAGCTTCAGTGACACCATGAAACCTTTTTAGATGCTAGTATGGTATTATATATTCATTTTAACATGTATCGGTAATAGAAAATTACCTAGTAGTCTCAATAAGTACAGCATAAGTGACAAATAGAAATAGTTTACATTCAGAAGATTGAGGTTTAGAGCATGTTTTTCTAATATTTACTATTAAGCCAACTTTGTAATGAGACAGTTCAATTGATGCTGATGGGAGTTTTGCCACTGATTTCAACAGAATCAAGATTTCATCTTGGATGCCTAGAATTACACAGGCAGTTTGTTATGATCTGATCCTGTGAGCAAGGGGTTGTCTCTTGCTGATTGCTCATTACACTTAACTTTATGACAGTGGAAAGAAAGAAGATAAATTGAAGAGTTTTGCCATTCTGGGTACAGTTTGTTTCAAATGGTTGTCAAACCCAGGCCCAGCAGCTCAAAGTACAGAACGTTAATGTCAATCAGCTTTAAAAGAGAAGGAAAGGAGTCTAACATATTTGCATAAAATGAAAGTGTGAACATGAGAGTATGTGATTGTCTTCCTCTCCAAAGACTGAACAGGCATTTTACATACTCCTGCCAGGCCCAGCAACACCCACAAAGGCTTGACTAGCAAGAGCACTTGAATACTCTTCCACATACTCCATGTTTATCTGGAAATAACACAACCATAACACATTGTTACTTGGTTTAGCACATCTGAAGTCTCACCACTCATTAAATTATGGTCTTTGGAATAAAAAGGATTTATAAACACTCCCCATAACTCTTCCCATAACTTTATGATGCAAAAATGCTCCACCAAACTACAGCATCTGTAGCCAGTTTGATGATACTGTTAATGGCACTTGGGATGTTTATGCAATGTATACAGACACATGACTAGCATTCAGACAGTTCAGTGTACTATTTCTGAGCTTATTATTTTATGCATTTTGCATTTCTCAGGGACAGACAACTAACAGTATTGATTTTTACACATGCATGATGACAACTAGCATTTGTCTGTAAGACTAGGATTCCTGCCATACAGCTGAAAATACTCTGTAAAAGGGAATTACAGAGACACTGTGGCAGTACTCCTGAAAAACAATAATCATAAGTGCCAGGGAGAAATCACATGCTAGGGAAACATGGCCTTTAGAGCTGGACTGTCAAAGACAACTTTTAAAGCCACAATATTTGTACCTGGAGATTGAGTTTAACTTATTTTTCAGAAAGCCCATCAGCAAAAAATCTGACTTTCGACTCTCCCTTGGAAATGGTGATTTAAGCACTAGCAGAGCTTTTCACTCAGGAAAGCCACAGAAATTAATGACAGCGATTCGATTTTTATATTCCTCACTGTTTTCTGGAAATTACACCTAAAAGCCATGTGTTACGAACTTTTGTTAAAGCCAAAAAATCCATCCAGAAACAGTGTTACCAAATAAATATGAAAAAGAATAACCTGTGATTCTGCACCTTGTGTAAAGAAAAAAACAAACAGGTTTTCCTCACTTGTTACAGAATACCCAGTCTAACATATAAGTTTTTCTTTCTGACATTTTTGAGCTTTTGTGGTCAGCAAGGTCAAAGCAAGCTGGTGAAACTGCAAGCAACCTGCTTACTGTTTGTCATGATGGTATTTCTTTCACCTGACATAAGCTCTGTTAATTTAAAGCCACATATTTTCTATTTCTTATATAGAAGATAGCAGCTCCATGAAACACAGAATTTTATATGCAGAACTTACAAACCAACCAAAAGGAAAAGAAAGAAGAGTAACTCACTAAAAAGCCCACAGGACAGAATAACTTCTAGTTTTAATAAAATAGGACACACTATTTGTCATTAACAAGAATACTGTTTTCTTATGGGAACAGATAATTATTTTTTTTCTGGGAGGAAGCATATTAAAAGTTTCAGTACAGCTCCCACACTGAACATCTGTGGATATTTATTTTAGGCAAATCAGGCCTGCTAATGGATATTAACGAGCTGTGTGGAAAATCTGAAATAATATTATGTTCCATGGTTAACCCACTGGCTTTGAGGCTGATGTGATGGAGATAGAGCTTCACAGGGATTTCTTTCTTTAACGGTACAATGCAGTTAAACAGCCTACTGATGTATTAGGATCTATGAAGCACTCAGAAAACTTAACCTACCACATGTTATACTATGTAGTTTCATTTCCAGTGGTTTGGGATTTTCTTCAGTTACCAACTTCATGATTAAATAAATAATAATAAATTAGCATGGTCAGTTAGTGTGAACAAGACTAAGCAGCAAACTTAAAGCAAAATATCTTAGGATTTCAAAAAACCTTATTAAAGCATAACAGCTGTGAGTAATATCAGTAGAAGATCTAGCCTAGCAGCAATATATTTGACACAGAGACATATACATAAATTAGGAGCATGTAAAATGGGTATACTTTTACTTTAAAATACTGTGATTATTATAATTTCTATTTGCTCCTCTATGGACCCTTGAGTGTCCCCTAGGCATAGCAAGCCACAGTCGCTACTCTGACAGGAAATACCTTATTGCTGACACACAATTGAAATATCATTCTGAACAGAGAAGAATTTTTGCCTTATCTCTGGAGAGTTATCTGAAATAACTTTTTTCCAACTTTTCCAATGCCCGTTTCCTGACTCGTGCTCAAACTGAAATGCAAAAATCCCAAGACATGCAGAGCCCATTGCAACCCAAGTCTAATGAAGGAGCAAGAAAACATTAGCAAACTTTTAATAACAAAGCTCCAGAGTTTTATTCTGTGAGTCTAAGAATGTAAGAACACTTCCTTAAAGAGCTCAAAGTTAATCATTATAATGGGCAATTTGTGCTTCTCATCCTTCTAATTCAAATTTCACACAAAACTGCAACTGGTCCCATTTCTGGCTTGCAGGATCCTCAGAAGCAGCACTGTTACATGCTCATGTGTGCAAAGGCTAGCACAACAGGACTTTAAAAATGAAAACAGTCTTCAAGAAAAGCAGAACATTTCATTTGATTTTATGCTGTATTATTGCACTGTGATAAACAATATTCAGAATGAATTAGAAGCTACCATCTGGGGCATATTATTTGCTGCCTATTTTGTTGTTGCTGTGTTTGTTCTCTGAACCTGCTGTTTATGAACACTGATTAATTATCATGTAGCCAGCTTCTCATTCATGAGACATAGTGCAGTTACACTGAATATAAATCTCTCTCCCCTACCTGCTGGGGAACAAAACTTTGAACAGATTCTTGGAAACACAGCTGGAAAATCTGCATGAAGCTTATGACAGTCAGAAAGAGGCATCTGCATTTACATGAAGAGCAAGCTACCTGAGGAAAATGGCAGCAGTGAACTGTTGCTTCATTTGCATGGATCAATGTCCTCTCTTATTTTATTGTGCTTTGAGAATCTCACTAAGGCCACAGTCACATGGATCTAGGAATGTGTCCTTGCCAAAAGACAAACTGGTTGAACTGTACTCTCAATAAATACCTGCTTCTCCCTATGAGAAGACATGCTTTCTGGTCTTATGGGCTCACTTTCAGAGCCCACCTGAAAACAGGTCAAGTCATGTTTTCCCTGTTTGTGACACACAGTGATATGATTAGCAATTATATTACAATTTAGGACAAGGACTTTGGATGAAAATTAAGGGCAAGAAAAGTGCACTGAAAATTCACAAGCCATTTTTTTAAAGTACAATGGCCACAAGTCTGCCATGACTGTAATTTTCCAGTGGACTTGGGTATGACAATATCCTTGTATCCTGTTTCAGCAGTAATAAGCACAATGAGAGTAGCTCAGTGGCAGGTGGGCTGCTTATATTTTCCGGATGCAGTGATGAATGGAAACTATAAAGACTGAGCAGAATGGCATGACAATACTTTTAATGGTTTGTAATATCATTTTCTAGGGTCTGATCAGGTCAAGCAATTTACAAACCAGAGAAACTAGGACAATAAAAATAACAAACAGCATAAAATCAGAACACATTTTAGTATGAGTCATAGCTCACATTCAAGATGTTTGAATATACATTTACACCTGGTAAAAGTACATGGTCAGTTTTGAGCACATTATGAATTTCAAAACACTGAAGGCTCAGTTTTAACTGCAGTTCTTGATAGCTAAGGAATCTCATTATGGACATAGCCCAGAAGGAACACAGAACTGGTCATGTGGGCTGGAGAAGTCAAATGTGCCCACATATGGTACAATTCACTAAAGTCTTCTGCATGCTGTTGGCTACAACAGATACTGTGCCTTAATAATGCAAGCTCTGTGGGTCACCAAGAGCAAGAAAATTTTAACTTTTTTGGTAATGTACACCAAGTGGAGATTTCAGAGAGAAAATAGAAAAAGGAAGCCCTGTCTTTCTACATGACACTTTGCATTGTTCAGGAAAGGGAATCCTCCCTATAAGTGCATTGCTGTAAACAGGGACTCCACCCCTCCTACATGCTCTGTGACACTACTGCCTCCAGTTATGCACAGCAAGTGCAAGCTAAACCAGAGGTGAATTACCTTGTCCAGACCAAGCTACTCTTAAGTACGAAATGTGGTATCTATCAGAGCAAAGAAAAACCATTCTACAAATAAATGGAGAGGCCTGCCAGCTGACATTAGAAACAACAATGAGACAATATGACAGTTGCAAAACTTTGCTACTCCATCACTACAGCCATACCTGTCTTTTGGTCACACTGCCATCCACAGGATCTATGTACTCAAAGCTGTCTGTTCTTTCCACACTGTAGATATTGTTACCCACAGCAAACTGCTGATGGCTGAACGATTTGTCAGTGATCAAAGCTTCCAGGTCTCTCATTATGAAATATGCTGTTCTGGGTTCCAGTGCTTCATAATCAAACCTTGCACATACATAAAAAAAGTAGAACCAAAAAGTAAGTCCCCTACAGCTGAGAAAAGAGTTCTGCTTTCACAGAACTCAATATACTCACAATTAGCAATCTGCTGCTTACTTCAAAAATCAGAGGTGGACCACTGAAGTACTGACTGCAAATTAAACCAGCACATGCACTCAAGTCCTGTGCAATCAGACCATTATGTGTGTGCACCACAGTTCTACACGGGCCACCTGAGTCTGAGTCAACAGAAATAATTTAGAAAATGGATGGTTTCTAAAGTAGCATAGAAAACGTCACCAATACACAGCTAGCTTTCCAAGATTAAGGACACAACTAGCACAGTGCACAACAGCCAAGTGAAATAGAGAAAACTTTCCTACAAGTTCTGAGGAACAGATGTGTGCAAAAGACCTTATGGATAAGTCCTCTGCATTAAGTCTATTCTGAGAGAAAGAGAGAGGCAGAAGCTAAGATGTAAATGACAGTTAGAATTCACCCTTTAGAGACCTTAATAAAAATGGGTAAATGTTCGGCTCTTTGGAGGAGTTCTCCTGAATTAAAAGTAGGCATAGTTCCAGTGCTCACTAAAACATTGTCACATGGAAACACACAGAGAAACAAATGCAGGAGTAAATCCTGCTGGGAGTTTAATTTTTTTTAACACCGTGTAACAAGCTATGCCTACAGATTCCACACGTAAATAATTCAAACCTTCCTGCTATTTGATATCAGAAAAGTCAATTACTCATACACTAATAGTGGCATATACACGCTGCTCCTTCAGTAAGTAAACAACTTCTGCTGCTACTTACTCGTCAGAAAAAAACCTGCCCACAGAACAGTGACAATGTGTGGCAGATCTTCATTCTGTGGACACATAAAATGCACACCTATATGCAGCTAGGCACAGCTAAACAAGCCATGGTTGTAGCAGAATTGTCCTATCACCTGCATAAGGCCCTGTGCCTTTTCCTTATTCTTCTCACCTGCAGTAGTAGTGCCGGCCAAATTTTGTCCAGTGATCTCTGACAATCTCCTCCACGCTCTGCTTTCGAGCTGCTAGAATTGAAAGCCAAACTAGCACAGCCCATAGTCCATCTTTCTCTCGAAGGTGATCAGACCCTAAAGAGACATACATAAAGCACGTTATTTGGTATCACTGCAAATCAGAAAACAAGGTAAAGAGGCTGGGCAGATGTCTCATTTAACTTTGCATGTCACATAACAATAATCAACAGTACTAACCTTGGCAATTTTGGTATCTTCCAGACAGACAACCAGAACTAATGTTTAAAAAGTGATTTATTTATATATGACAAAGTCCATACTCCTAAGGTTAAATAAAAAGAGGTAGAAGTATTTGAATAGGAATGGTAGTAGTAGGAAAACGTTTTCACTCATGGTTCCTGCTCACTGACATACAGGGTGTTTTCACACCTCTGGTATTGTTTCACAGAATTGGGCTAGATATGCAAACCTCTGGTTATGAACCGGTATGTTCTGAGTTATGCAAGCCAAGTTCAACAGCATCTCTTTGTCTCTGCAGATGTTCACCTGTCAAGCTGCAGAGAAAGAATTTTTCCATTCCATGAAAAATTAAGATTTCCAGAATGTTCATGACCTCCCATCAGGGCGAAAAACAAGAGCCTGAAAAAATGTTTCTGGAATAAAAAATATAAACCAGAGAATAGCACTTTTTCCCCTTTCTATATTTCTCCATGCCTCTCAGTGGTAAAGATGTTTGGATGCTCAGATCTAAATCCGCTCCTAGGTTTAAGTTTATGAAGAGAGAAACTGATCCAACAATAGAGACTAAGAACAATTTTGGAATACCCCACAGGATTTAGCTCATACTCTCAGATATGGGAGGCACAAGTTCAAGTTTATTATCTGAATTCAAAAGAGCACAGACTTGATCTTGCCCTTTCCACGTCCAAAGCCAAAATGCCAACTTGGAGCACTAGGTTGTTCTTCAATAGATGTGTAATATATCTTAACCAGAAATATTTCTATGAAGCTAAGCTTTGCCTGTTAATACTGGAATGTATCAGTCAGCCGAAAGTTCCAATAAAATCAGTATTTTCTAACAAAAGTTTCTTTCATGGGAAGGTTCTTGGTCATCTCAGCAAGTGCCCTCTCCTTTTGGATAATTTAGAACAAGCTTTTGTGGAAATATGTATCTAACCCAGATTACCAAAAAATCACAAGGAAGCATGCATGACAATCAACACAAAGTGAGATCCAAGATGTTTGACACTCAGTAGGTACTGATGACAACTATATAAGCTAATATACTGAAGAAACTTGGAGAGACATCAAACATGTGGCCATTGCTCTGGCATAGTAACACTAGATTTGTTTGAAGTTTGTTAGCTGCAACCTTATCATTTTCTGTCTAGTTCCACATTACTGAAACCCTGAGTCCAAAACAAGTGCAGTAATTCACAAGTTTTGTTTCTTCTGTGATTTACCTACTGATAAGGGAGGCAACCAGTTGGACTGTCTGTGTCCTTAGAATATACTTAGCAAAATCCTCCAGAGAGGAATCCAAAAAGTCTTAGGTTGAAAACCTGTTTTATGAAATATCCTCCTTCCTCAAACACAAAAATCTTGTGGCAGCAGGAGTGCTTTGCAGTGCTGTGGTTTTACATAACAGCCTGCAAGATCTACACAGTCATCTGTCAAAATGGCTGGCTGTGTTTTGCTACTGGCAGAGGACATGGTTCCCATAATACAAATTGATGCACTGAAGCTGTTAATGCTGAGAAAAACTGTCAACAGAAAATTAAAGACATATAAGGAAAACAGCAAGACATGCAGAGAGCCACTGTGATTCCTAGGGTTCAGTCTTGACATCCATCTTCTAGTCACTGCTGCTGCCTTGGACTTGCAGTCCCTCTTCTTGGGAGAGAGCAACAGTCACAGTAGCAGCTGCTACTCATACACGTTTGCTAAGAGCCCATCGTCCTGGGCCTGCCACAGCTCCACCTCCCACTTAGTCTTCTTGTGTTACGTTCAACCCTGGGGGTTGTAGACCTCCAACACCCTGAATCTACCATTAAGCAAGTTAACTACCACAGAGTTAATTAAATGCAAATTACTATTTCAGCACAATATCAGAGTTGTTCCCAGATAATGGTGCAGGTTTCTGCCACTTCCACCAAAAGACAGACCTAGAATAGAGCTGTCGCTACCCACCAGTGCCCATCATTCCTCCAGTAGCAGCAGGAAAAGTTAACACGTCACCACAGGGGCTGGGGGCTCCCTGGGATCTGTGAGAACAGGGGTCTCCCGAAGGGTGGCGGGGTAGGGCAGTGTCACTGGGGCTGACATGGGGTCCTGGGCCGTGGGCAGTTGGGGGAGCCCCAGAGAGCTGGGCAGGGCCCTGGTACCAGCAAGCTCACCCCACCATGGTGCTTGCTTTCCTTCTTAACCTGCTTGCCTCTCCTTTCAGCCATTCATCCTTAGCACTGAACTATTCAATTTCACCTAAAAAGTCATCTCTTTTGCTGATATTGTCAGCAACTTAAACAGCTTAAATGTCTCAACAGACACCAGCAAGAAGTGGAGATATGGCATTGAGCTAAACACCTCAGCAGTTTGTTCCAATGTAAACAATCATTTATTCTCCTGTTGTGTAACACTCTGCAGACTGCAGGCCAACAAATTGTACAGTGAAAGGCACAGCATTCATTCAGCAAAATGGTCCATACATCATGACATCTGTGCAACGGTCTGAACCGAACACCAAAGAAGAGATGAGGTTTGATTTAACAAACACTTGGAGGAGGTTTCATTGAACCAAAATGGTCCAGTGAAACATGGACAGAAGAATTTTTGGAAAGCTCTCTGTTGTGCTCTGAGCCTTGTTCTGGCATGGCTTAAGCTCATAAATCTCTATGAAGAGGGATAAGTGTATACACGTATCATTCTTCTGATCCATTTAGCAGCTTTAGCATGTGCTGTGTCCTTGTGTGTCCTTCAGGAGGCCATACAGATTGTTGCTTCTCTGCAAAGAGAAAGCATTGGAAGAAAGTAATCCAGAGGCAAAAGTCTGGGTGGAAAAGCTGGAAACAACCCAATTGTTCCAGAATCAAAAGTCACTGATCAAAAACACTAGCCTTATGTGAGTACAGGGACCTGTGCCCAAGAAGTGTCTCAGTTCATTATTCTTAATAGGATGAAAATTGGCAACTGGGATTTCTCAGAACTTGTTTATTCCACCTCTTTTATTGCACCAGCATATCCATCAACTGCGTTACTATATGCACATATGTTGTTCCATTTATTGCCCTTCTTTCTTTTATCAAATTAAAATCTATTACTGCAACTCTGTTAGTCAGTTCTGGTTTTCACCTACTGTACCATTGCCAGTAAGTTTCTATGCTCTCTCTCTCTCTCTCACTTATTCCTACTGCCCAACTGACGTGCTAGAAACTCTAGGGAGGGAGCTCATTCTGCTGCCTCAGTTCAGCCAACACCATTCTTCTTTGCTTTATAAATCCAGTGCCTGCTGCTGTGGATCCACAGAGACAGAGCTGCCCTGTGCAAAGGGATCAAGTAAAAGGTGCCTCGCAACTATGTATTCCTGAGATTTCAACACTAACAGTCCTGACTTGCTGAAGGATCTCGGCAATCTCAGGATAATTCTCAGCGATACTTTTAATTGAATCATCCAAGGCATTAATGAATTCCGGACTCTGTTTAAGGAGCTGAAGTAGAAGGAGACAACTGAACAGTGGAATCGACAAATATTTTTCCAATTATCCCATTATACTTCAATTTCCATCAGTAAGAGAAATTATAATAACTGCAACTAACTCAACAACTTATTTTTAAGTTAATTTGTCATACATTTCTCCATATAAGAGTAGCAAAAGTTATTTTTTTACTACTGCAACAGTCAATTGCTGTGGCCAGACTCAGAGCAAACAATCTGGAAAAAAATCTCAGAGCATGTTCCCATTCATAAAGAAGTACTCAGCTTAAAGAAGCTTAAACTGAAGTAAAGTCTTGAGAGGCAGCAGCCTGAGAAACAAAGTAACATTAAGCAAAAATGTTCATATTATTATAATTTTTCTGATATTGGAAAGCTGTTGGGCATGCAGGCTGTCTTTTACATGTCTAATTCATTCTGTATCTGAGATTTCCAATTCTGATAGAGACAGTGAGCCCTGAGGGCCACATGCATGAAGAAAATGTAATTACTTTTCCCTAAACTAGTCATCTCTGTCTAGTGTATTACATTCTGCAAATGTGATTTTAAAACAAAAAACTGACTGAAGCAAGTAGACAAACTCACAGTAAATAATTTTGTTTGCACACACTTTGAGTCTTACAAACTTATTATCCAGCAATCTGAAACTTGATATTTTAGGCAAATAGAGATTAGGGGCATTCTGATCTGTTCCTTTATTCAAGTTAATGCAGTTATGTTGGATTTGTGTTACTCTAACAGATAGCAACAAACAGCTCTTTTAAGGCTTTCATTCATTTCAGCAGCAGCACATTTTTATATTACCCACTAGTTCTTCTTCTACATAATCTTGCAGGAGAAGGCGGCTGGTATTAAAAGCATCTGGAAATTTGGAGATGATGCATGCAAATTTATGAAAGATGTAGCAATTACTGAAGTGGCTTAAACTGCAGAAAGATAAACCAGCCACACAGCTCTCCTAGTCCTGATTAATAGTTTGCTGATGGAATTTAGAAACTAATTGCTGCTGCTGACGCCCTTCTCTGAACTGTGTCCTGGGCATTAGTCATAGAACCAGAAAGCTACTAACCTCATCTGACAAGCTCCCCATACTGCTACAAAAATGGAAGAAGTTTTTAAAGCATTGGTTGAGCTCCAAGATCAGCTGCCAGAAAACAAGTCTGGGAAACTCAGCCCTATGGGATGTTTTTAAAATCTTTTGTCCTTTTATAGCAGAAAATTTGCTTTTATTTACTTGCCAGAGCAAAATCCCGTGTGTTATAAAATCAGAGCTCTGTATTATTTGGAAATTTCAGCTGTGCTGGATTACCTGTGAACACAAGCAATTGGCCTCCAGCACTGTTTGGTTAGTTTGACAACAGAATGTGGGTCTGTAAAACCCCTTTCTCTTGCACAGAACAGTAAGTTTCCCACTCTGATCAGCTATATGGTGCATTTCTTCAAATATTCCACACTGAAAGCTAAAGAAGTGCCAAATTTCAGTTCCCTAAATAGATGATTGAGGGGAAAGCTGTAAAATTGATTCAAATGCCCAATACTGGCAGAAACTGGTGAGGGTCACACAGCTTAGGACATTACTATAAGATTCGCAATAAGATAAATATTTATTGCTAAAAACAGCTCACATCACTGCAGTATTGGTCATCTACAGGCCAGACTGAGTTTTACAAATAAATCTCCTTCCTGGCATATAAGATCTTTTCAGACAGCTGCATTGAACTGAAAGACGATAGGGAAACTGAGGCAGGGAGAATAACAAACTTGAGGCATCATAGTCATTGCATAATTGCCCTGTAGGCACTCTCACAATTCATTTATGCAGCAACTACACACGCACTGAGGAATTTAAACCCAGTGCTTAAGTTGTCTGGATGCCCATGGGATTGAATCTTGAGGGTTCAGTTTAGCCTTTAGATGGCTTAAATGAGAGGTCAGGAGGCTTTCTGCACTGAAGTGGTGCAGGTACAACAAAGCTCATCTGACCAGAACATGTTAGGATGCACAGATTAAATATTGCTGTAAGGCAGCTCTCCATGCTGGCAGCAAAATGTTGTTCAAGCACCCTCAGAATTCACAAGAGACAGAATTTATCAGGAAGCTGAAGAATTAACAATAGGACAGGAGAACCAGATTAAGACAGGAACACAGAGAGTGCTAGAAATGCAGAGACTGGTCTGAGGTCAAAGGACAGGAGCTACAAAATTGGGAGAGAGGCTATAGTACAAAATGCAGTTGGTTTAGGGCCCTACAGAAGGATACAAGTGAAGGAAAAAAAGACAAGTGTAAGAACAGAGAGAAGTTAGAGGAATTGTCTTGCCTACCTAGAAGAACAGACAAACTCCAGAGGCCCTTCCTTGAACTCTATGCAACACCTGGCTCTCTTTCCCAGCTTCTACAACCACCTGATAGGGTAATAAAGTTAGGCCAACACAGATCACAATGCCCCCAGTGTTTCGGTAGATCAAGCCCTGAGACTATTTCTCTTGATTCCTATATAACTGGCCTGCAGGGCTGAAGTCCACCAACGCTTGGGACAGCCTGCTTAGCAAGACCTGAACATGCCTTTTCAGTGTGCTATAGAAATTTGATGTTTGGCTTTTTTTATAACTGCACCATAAAATTTTAATGGCAAGTTTCCTTAAAGGAGACAAGGCTTCTACTAAGCAACCAAAGATTCTTCCCTTTTCCCTGAGACAGAAAGCATCTGCAAGAGTTGTATTCAACATCACCAGATGAAGATGGTCTAGGAGCCTTACTTCCCAAGCAGAAACAGACCTAAGGCAGTGGTTTGTTATGGCATATGGCACAAAGAGGCCACCCTCACTGCTTTACATACCTCTACAGATACAACTGCATGCCGCAGGAGATGTTGCACTCTGTGGGCTAAGGTACCCAAGATGTACTTCGGCCTATGGGAACTTACCATCAAACTCCTACAAGCTCCTTCCAGTCAAAATCCATGCTTCCCTTTTCAGCATGATGACAAAGGCAGGAGTTTTTTCCAAATAATTTGGGTGCTAATGAGGTCATACTGATGCCTCAAGACCCACCCAAGTTTCACAGAAATAGTTGGGTTTGGACGAGCCAGAGGAACTTCAATATTTAGAGGGAAGGGGTACAGAACTGGCCTGGTGAAAAAGCATCAAAAAGTAGTGAGGGCTGAAAACTCCCCAGTCCAGACCTCTTGGAGAGAGAAGAGGCAGTCTAACCATGCACTGCAAGAAAAGGGAGTACAGTCTGAAAGGTACGAGGTCTTCCTGCCCCTCTCTCCAAGTTAGAACTCACTCAATGACCTTGCAGAACACCCTTTGAAAATATCTATTCAAAAGATACATTCAAGATAATACAAACCTGTGCCAGTCACAGCAATTAAACCAAGGCATCCAGGTTGCTAACCATAGGACACTGGTTCCCATTCAAGTAGAAGGAAAGTAAACATTCATTATTAATTTAAATTCTCTTACTTTTGACTGATAGACACCCAAACAAATCTAACACATTTTTGGTTCTTCCATCATAGTCCATTCAGATACTTACAGACAGTTAATGACAGACTAACACATAACGTGGTATGTCTATGGCTTAAAGGTATCCTCATTTTTAAAAAAGCAGCATTCTGCTCTAATTGACCTTAACCAACAAACTTAATACTAGACTTAACTCAATAAAGGCAAAATTAAATTTGTAACCAAGTTTAACTGCATGATAAATTATTTTCTATGAAAAGCTGTAGCCAACGTGTTATACAAGAAAATAAAGAACTCCATGGAACTCACATCAAAAAATAGAATAAATTATTAGCCAGGCAAATGGTTGTTATTCTGATACATGCTTATTCAAAAACACTTGTAATATAACCCTACTAATAAATAAAAAGAAGAAAGAATTTCTGTGCCAAAAGCTGGGAAAGAAAAAAAGAAACACTGTGAAATTTATTCAGTTTTTCTCATAAACCAAAACCACGTTTGTGCAAATTTCCAGATTATGTATTTTAATTGTTTGCTCTAATGATTCCTGTCAGTACTGAATTCATGAGGGCCCAAATTTTTCCTTCATTCTACATTCTTTTGTTTGACTGGTTGTTGGGACAGATAAGGGACAAATACTTAGGGAAAGCACAGATGCTGACACATAACTGATTTCCTTCTAATGGTGGTTTTATTTAAGTTTTGCTAATTGTAATGTTCCAAAAAGGGATACGTGCAACAGGTTTGATTAGACATACCATTAGACATACCAATCCTCATATTTTGTACACTGAATCACATCAGGAAAAAACATGTGGTTTTTCCATACAGGTAAAATCCCTCCAAATGCTGTTGCAGTCTGTGAAAAGACTGTTACAGTGAAACCAGTGAAACCTTTCTGCATTATGTTCAAGTCAGAAGACAGAGTGCCAGGCACCTCCAAAAGCTGTCTGGGCAGTGATAAGATTGCCTATGGCTTCTGAAGGGCCATCTTCCACATTTTCCATACCTCAAGGTACTGGACACCAGAGTTGCAAGAAGACCCTCAAGATGTGAACAACTGACAGTTCAGCACAGGACAGAGTTCATTTGCTGATTCTTTTGTCTTTGACTTGAGGCACCCAGGAAAATTAAATGTTGTCATTAAAAGTCTGTGGAAATTTTTGATTACATATTACTTACCAGTGCCAAAGCTTTCCTCTCCACAAAGTGAGCAACGTCCAGAGTCCATGAGATTGGAAAAATATCGCCATCCTGTCGGTGTCTCATACACAGGAACCTTCATTACTTTTGCCACTCTGGAAAAGACACAATAAAACATCACACAATTAAGACAGTGCTTTTTTTACATACAGCCTGAAAAAATTTGAGGAATATTCCAGGTCTTGCTACATCTCCTGGCAGCTGGGCTATAAGTAATACAAAAACAGAACAGATCAACGGCACCATTCAAAACCAATCTTTGTCTCAGAATCTGACTTCAGCCAGACCCCAGGTATGTTTATACACTAAGTGTAGTATTTTTGAAAATGTAGGACCTCAGCCCAATAGGCTTTACCAGTATCTTTCTCTTACTGAGCAAGAAAGTTACATTTAGAGATACACAGTTTTGTTATACTAATATTTTAATGAAAGTTAAAGCATTATGTTGAAGTACCTCCCTTTACAAAACACAGCTGGCCAACACTGATACACTTGAAAGACACTTTTACTTCTGTTCATGTGTTCAGTACAGGAACATTTCCACGATGCAATATCTCCTCTAAAAGAAGCTTTCCCAGTCTCAAACTGAGTCTGAACTTACTTTCCCTGTCTTCTCTGATGCACCTATATGAAATACTCCCACTAGCTGGCTGACCTGCCAAGAACAAAAATAAACCACCATATAAGCTGGATGTGCTTTCCCTGCCCCAGGTTGTTAACTGGTAATTACTCCTGTTATAAACTATAATAAAAAAATCCTTTCTTGGACTAAAAAACAAGAAAGAAGAAAAAAACCAAATCCTCTAAGGAACCCACTACAAAGCTCGGATTTATGCAGAATGAATATTACCATTCTTCTTGTTTCTAATTATATTTGCTTCCTTTCATTGTGTGCATAGGATTTTCAGAGACAACTGGTATTTAATATAAAAAATAAGAATTGAGACGAAGTCAAGCAATCTGACTGACTGAAAAGGACCTTACAATCTCCCTAGGATTGCTGCAGCAATCACAACTAACAAACATTTCCTAAACTCCACCCCCACAGAAGAATACTTGACATGAGACAACTTACATAATTTTAACTGCAGTCAAGCCCAGGCAAAGCACATCAATCAAAGCGGCACTCAACACACTTAACACACTCCACCTAGAAATTACATGGCAAGGTGAAAGTAGTCACCTCCCTGATCAACAGAGACACCTGTTTTTAGACAGTCCATCACTCTGTCTTAAAGTAGTCGTGTAAGGTAGACAGGATAAACTCTCCAAATATGCAAATACTGACCCTTTCAAAATGTGGTACAAAACTGCACCTAAATGACAGTTCATCCCTTAAGTATTCTCTCTGAAATCTTTAAATTGCTAATCAGTACTGGTATTAAGTCTCCAAATCCACTTTTTTTTGTGTAACAAAAATCCATTGCTATCTAAGTCTCCTCCTATTCAACCTAGATGTTCGCTTTTGTACTTATATCTAAAAAGAGTTTTTTTAAATGAGATAGAGTAAGAAATGCTGATACTTATTTGCAAAGAGCTAAAGAGGTACCTGGAGAAAAAAATATTATCAAAATGCTTAATACTAAACTTGGTTTTCATGTCTCTAGTTTACAGGTAGAGGCAAGTGTGTATACCTCCTTGTCTTTCACAGCACTATCTTTATTATTGGCTCTTAAGAAAGGCTGCTGTATAAGTGAGGTTATACAGTGCAGAGATGAACAGGTTTCTGGCTGGTTCTGCAAAAAATCAAGAATATAAAAGGATTTAATCTCTGTATGATAGTATGTGCAGGCTTGGAACAGGACTGTACTGCCAAAAACTAGAAAACAATCAACCAGAAAACAATGGCTAACATGCTGGAAGAGCAAAACCAATTTTCTTGAGGTAGCCTAACAATATAGCAGGAATATTTCTGCTTGCAGAAATATTTCCATATCCTGGTACTGGTTTTGGAGATGGAAATCCTTTCCCTTTCACTTTTCTGCATTTCTCTAGTCTGGGGACAAACAGCCTTGGATGGACCTATCCTCACCAGCACT